>JAANSN010000117.1:0-91692 GCA_036850665.1 Dicranocentrus wangi | reverse complement strand
ACGTACGTAGTGTCACTATCAAGGGATAATAATCATCATGTTTTAAAGTCTCAACTAGGTTCAAGAACTTGACACGAGATTTTCCACTTGAAACAACTTAAACTCTGGAGACATGTGTAAGGTACACAGAGGATATTAACTTGATAAACAAGTGTATATACATGACTCATTTCCCCCAACTTGTAAAACCCCTTCAGGGGATATTTTTTTTCCTTTCCATCTTTCTAAACCAATTGAGTCTGAGAGTTGACTCCTTGCGGCATTTTTCCTCCTATATCACGTCATGAATCCATAAAAACGTTGAAAGATGCATTGTCAGCTAGTATACACACTCACTCACTACCAGTGTGAGGAGATGCAGTACTTTCAATCAATAGTTTATCATATTATCAAACAAAAGCAGAAAATGTCTATGTTGCATTACATTTTTCAAAGTATCTCTCCATTCCATTGTACACATCTCTCGTCTACGCACCAGCTCAACTTATTATTCTTCAGGTAACATTCTCTCTACTAAATGCACGGATTATCAGGGTGCATTAGTCTAGTCCGCTACAGTTAAGACTTGGAGGTGCTTGACGAATTCCTCCTTAGTGGATTTTTATGTACGCTACGAGGAATCCTTTGCACACAAAAAAGTTTTTTCTCTCTGAAAAGACTTTATACAGATAAAATGCAAAAGGATATGGAGGTAGTGATGATATTTGGAAGGAAAAACTCTCTCTTTTACCTTTATCCCTTGAAATAGGTACAGAAAAGTTGGAGTTGATGTATACCTGATTTTTTTTCAGTTCCTTCCTCAAACAAAAAAGAATTGGGTTAAAAGGAGAAGAAAATATATACATAATCTATCCACATAAAACCTTCTTTTCTTAAGAAAAAAGCTCCTGTGCAAACACAACTTTTCGTGCATCACTCACTCCATTCCTTCCGACAGGAGCGAGAGAGAGAGAGAGAGCTTGGTCTCAAGGAATACACACAATTTTATTTCGTTCATCTTTTGCATCCATCCGTCAGCAATGATTTGAGATAGTTTTTACGAGAGAATTGTAGTTCACTCTTGTTAGTTCGTTCGTTTTTTTTTTGCAAAAAAGTTACATTTAGAGAATGGCATCTTTAAAAAAACAGCATATATAAAAAACCTAGCCTAACCAAAAAAAAACTATCTGTTTTTTATTTCCATGTGCATGGGGATGTAGGTATACTCGAACTCTGCAGTAAAAAAGATGAAAGAGATGTGTATCATCATGAGCGTTTTCAAGCCTGTGTATTTCTTTGGTTTTTGGTTACGCGTTGCCGTTTGTTGTTGTTGGTTTGCTCCTGGTTTCAGTCTATCGGATTGCATGACTAGAAAAAGCCCGAAAATGGAGTTTCCTCTCCTTTCTTCCCTCAACCGAAGTGAACTGCAGTGCGGTGTGTGATCCACAAGAAACATGAAGCCTTTTCCCTCTGTGAATGAATGAATACACATCCACACGAGATATATCTGATATTATACCCCGTATTTTATGTATGTTCACAGTTTTTATCCTTTTGCTTACCTCCTCGCGGCTTTTTTTCGGACCGATTTAGCACGGTGGCTGTGTGGCAGTGGTGGTGGTGGTGGAAGTTTTATGGGTAAAGTCATTATAAAAAATATGAACACAAACAAGCACTTAGAGTAATTGACCGTCTCAAAGTCTTGTTCAGCAGAAAAAGCTTCCTTTTTTCGTATCCACTTGAGGCTCAAGGTATAACGTGAGAGTATCGTTATAATAAAGGTACGACATCAGCAGAAAAAAATTGTTCCCTGAGTGGTGAGGTATCACCGACAGAGTTTCTCAGCTTTTGGGAGATGTATATGAACGCCCACCCAAACTAACTGAGTGAGTGAGTGAGCGAGTGGTATGGTGCATCAATATCAGATAAGGTTTACCTTTTATATCCTTAAAAAAAGGACAAAAAGTCTGTGATATGGATTCAATGCAAAACGGCTTCTTTTAAATGGTTCTCGGATCAACAAAGAACTTTCTCCTCGCGAAAATATATAGTTTTTGTCACACTCAATTCGCCCATTTTGTTTTAATCCTGTTTCAACCTGACACATTTTTCCTTGGCATATATAGACACCCAGAAGAAATGTATTTTTCTCTTAAAGGATAAGCTTCAGCTAGTTATTTTCCCTTTTGCACGGTAAAATCAACTGAATACAAGAAAGGATCAATATGGCTACCTATTATGTGATAGACTTTGAAGATAGATCTTGATAGAATTCTTACAAAAAATGGTTTAAGACAGATAAACTGTCTGAAAGGAGCCAAAAAATAGGTTGAGATAAGAAATAGTGATTCTTTGAAAAAATGTGTATCAGAAGCGGCCCTTGCTTGCATGCATGAGACACGGACACGATATAAACGAGACAAGTACGTACACACGAACGTAATTTGTGAATGAATCGACACATTCCTCTTAAAAATGTGTGGGGCTGATCGAGGAGACCTACCACATTTTGGATAAAATGTAGAGAAACTTGGAATTTGGGGAATTTTAGGAAACTCTCCTGGAGCGCATTTACCTACACATGCATCGTTGCGCATGAAATGGAATTTGAAAAAAAGTGGAACCAGTGACTCCGTTAATTTATACATTTCAGTCGTGTAATCAGTCTAATCCAAGCGCATCACGTTTATGAGTTGTATGTGTACCCTTTGATTTCACGAAATCCCAATTAAATTATGATCTATTGAAAAATAATCAGATCCAACATTGCAGGTTAATTTGACTTGACCTGATTGATGAAAAGGGAAATCTGTGCATTACCACCCATTTCTTAATCGTACAATCCATAACTTTTCCGCGATGAAAGAGATTAGCACGTCAGCAAACGTCACAATGGAGGTGTGCTCACAATGACTTCATAAATCCGTTTAATATACTGTGAGTCAAAAGTATAGCACACACGTTTTTAGGGAGCGTTTATCAAAGACACATTGTCAGTCATTACGGGATGGATACACAAGTGTGAGCCGAGCGCAACCATTTTTCTTTTCTATCATTTGACTGCACATTTGCAACCAGTTCATATTATTCAAGTAGGTTCTTTTAAAAGTTGAAAGTCATCACGGAATGCGTTTTTGCATCCAACAGATTAACAGCTACAGATACAAAATGTTATCACCGTCAAGAGTTTACTCTAAAAAAATCATAAATTACCTTTTCCACACGTTCACTTAAACGTACACATGAATTGTGTACCCTCTGTACACACTGGGATATTCACACATATTTCGTAGCAGAAAAACATAAACAAAGTGTGTGCGTAGCAAAGTCGTAAAAGACATTGGTCTTGAGCCATGTCATTATCTCTTGCTCTCATCTCATCCCTCTTTGTTTCCGTTCCGCTTGATTTCTATCAGTTAAGCCGAGAACAATAAACAGTTATGCCATTATTAAACGATTAAACCTATACAAAACCACATGGACGGATGAGTGCGTGGAAGAGCGTGAAGGTACGAGAGGTAAGAAATAATATGGCATAAGCGAAAAAATAAAAACAATTTAAAATTGTGTATACACGGGTGTACGGATTTGTTGAAAAACAATCATTGAAAGTGCGACCGGCGACGATGCGATATAACGCCTGTAATGAATACGTTTTTAGCGGTTTTAAAATTTTATGTGCATCGAATAATCCAGATCCTCGCAAGATGATAAATGTTAAGTGTTCTGCATTTAATAGCATCAAAATGAAAAGATAAATAATGCATGAGTATAGCTCGTTTCGTAGTAGTATTTCTTTTTATAAATCTTCCAAAGTTCAGGTGAATTTGATTGAAATCGAATAATACACACCAGTCAATAGAATTCGCTCTTACTGACAAATGTCCCAATCCCATGCGCCCTTTTGTACTACAATTATGACTACTTTTTTACACTGCGCAAACAAGTACAAAGTATGTAGCAACAAGAATTTAAAAAAATGCAATTTTTGCCATTTTTTCTTTTATTTTTTATTTCACCGCAAAAAACGAAGCGTGCCCGTCATATCCCATTTTTACATTTTGATACTGACACAATAATACCCAAATCTCGTTAGTGTTTATTGTATCACATTTTCTGTAATTTGCCTATAATTATTTTTTTGTTAATCAACTCTATTCACCCCTAATTTGAGGATTTTACTATGAAATAATACACGATAAACTAATTACTATTCCAATCTCGTTTCTCTGCTACAAACCACGTCAAAATTATTTTAGTAAATGAGCATATCGATTTAGGATACCATACAAACAAAAACTTGAGCAAGTACTTCATCACGATTAGTCATGATGTGGCCAAAAAATCACCAAAAAGACTTGGTTGGCAATGTCCTTGAGTTGACTTGAGAGTGCGTAATTTCTACACAGTTTTGCTTTTTTAACTCGATATCCCACCACAATCCTGACAGCAGTCAGTTGATGAGTTGAAAAAATAGATGGATTATTATGGATTACATATTATTTTGCCCTGTTGCAAGAGATTTTTGTAGAAATAAAAAGGATTTTAGCACGATATTGCAACAAATAGCGTGCCCCACACTCTAAATATAAAAAGGCAACCCCGACCACAACCCATTTTGCGCTGCACAAGATCCCTTTGTGAAGATTATGATAATGATGATGAGTCCAAATGCCAATACGACTACCACCGGAGGTGTGGAACTTTGCAGTGCATCTGTGATGTACAGGGTACACTTCACTGATGGTTTTTTTATTACAATAAAAATCAACCTGAATGTGGGCTGGTTCACCTTGCCTGCCAATAATTGACATGGTTGACTGTTTTATTGCCTAGCGGTTTACTCATTATATGTAGTTGTTTAAACCACAGCACAATGTAAGGCAGATCCACAATGTACACAGCTACAAAAAATATTCACTGCAATCGCAATCACATGAAATACCTCTTGTGTCATTTTTTTTTGCAGTTTCAAGTCTCAAAAATGTAACGTAATAAAACACAGGTAATCATTATCCCCTTTCATCTCTGTTAATTCGAAGTGCATCCCATTTCAACATCTTTCCCTTCAAATTAAAGTGGACAAATGGTATGACTGGGGGTAGGTAGGTATTATTACAAAAACAAAAACCGACATGACGTGACTACTACGAAGACGCTCTCTGTTACGGTGGGTGATTCTAGAAGTCAATGTCTTTTTCATTCTGCCCATTCTCCGCTGATTTATGATAGGATTTGAGGTAAGTGGAATGGAATGGTTGAGAAACTGTAGGTATCCTGTAATCAAATTAAAAAGTTGAGGGTCTACAACAGGTAGTAGTGCAATGTGCACTAGCGCAAAGTGCCATCCGAAGGAGGAAGGTGGTCTCATGTTATATGGCTTTCATCATGTGTCTGTCTCCCTGAAAATGGGTGCGTGTATACAGTTGTATCTTGCGTGAGTACTATATCGGTACACAAAATATGTGACACTACGTCTACATGAAGTTGATGAATACACTAATTGATAGCTACACTAAACCAACATTGAATACATTACACCCTTGTAGAAAATATGTGCTTGGGGTGGAAAAAAGGTGAAACGATGACATATTGCAAATCTCCATTATCTTCAAACAACCATAGTTTGTGCGAGTGACAAGTGTTCCCCACTCGCGAGTGCGAAGAGGCAGCGAAGCATGTCAATTTTCCTCTCAGCAGAGTGATCACTAAACGAGAAGTATATAGCTATAAATGTACACTATTTAAAAAAAAAAGTCTCACAGTGTGTGCTAATGTGGGGTATAGCACAAAATCTAGAAGCTTTATTTATACACTTGCCGTTTTTTCTCTTAGACGCTGTTTTTGCATACAAGAAAATGTGCATCATGCAGTGCAGCCAGCGTTGCGTTACTACAAACTTGTCAAAAAATCCTTGTGCCAGAAACCTTGTTATGAGGACTGAAAAGTGCAGCAATAACCATCATCATTGTTGCAAGCATATAACATGATATACATGCAAAAAAGAACTATTTTTTTTACAACTTCATCATCACACGACACCGAGAAGACGAAGTGTGTACATGTCTCAAATCGTTTTGGTTGAGTTTAAAAACAAAAATGGTTTTTGTGGAGAGAAAACAGTAGAGTTAAAAAACCTTTAAGCGCGCGGTGATTGACAAAGGTTGCATAAATAACTGTCCTACATTCATTACATGCTCAAAGAATTCCGCTGTAGCTGAAGGAGAGCCAAAGCTACTGTTGTAAAAATACTAAAAGTCCCTAATGCATACAGCGACTATGACTTTAACCAGAGTGCACCATATGCACCATATATTCTTTCTTACTATTTTAATGAACATTTTTCAAAGTTGTGTCATTTTGCTTTTTCGCGGAGGACAAAAATGAGAATTTATTGGGCTCCTTCGGTTGCACATCATTTACAATCAATCATGCCCACTGGGGTATGCACATTTGTCATAATATACGTAACCAGAATCATATGTAATTGTCTACGCGGTGGCAATCATGTGTCATCGCTAACAAGACGTTTCTTAATGGAAGGGAAATATTTTGCTCAAGAAATTCTTTTTTGTAAATTATTTTACTTAAATCTTGACACAACTGCTGCACACGACTGGGCATGACTGTAATCAATAAAAATTAAAAATTTACGTTCAAAATAGATTTTTATTTAAAGAATCCCAACCCAAATAAAATGGTGTATAGTAGTCTTTGATTGGTTTCGTATTTCAGTTTGTGCATACCGTACAACCCAACGATTTTCCATACATTATTCATGACTATCAAGTGTAAAATGTAGCGTGGCAATTACCCTTTAAATGGAATGCGATAATATGATAATAAATGTAGGAATTAGGTGTGCATTATTTTACAGATTATACGTACACATTCATGCCACTATACAGAGAGATACTAGAAGAATTTGCATATAACAAATCAACGACAAAGCGTGCTCGCACATTTTATTGGTGGAGGGCGAGCGTTAAAAAACTACATCATTGAATTATTTTTTATTGAGATGTTGATAGCGAAAAAGAATGCTAATAGAAGTGTACTGTGTGGAAAGTAAAGTGAATATGACACTTTCATTCAAGCCATATTATATTCTATCCGGCATAAACGTAGTATGCAAGAGACCATGTGTGGATATAGATAAGTATGTGCGTGGCTGTAAAGAAAGATGTGCATTGAAATGGGAGAGTGGTTAGTTGTGATAGATTTAACACAGGGAATGCATTGAATGAAATGGTATGCCAGCAGTATACAGCAGTACACTTCATATCCCAACACCATCATCATCGAGATTACATGTACTAATTGGCAAGGCCCCAAAAGCCTTGCTAATTAGTAATTAACAAGTCATATAAAAGTTTAAAAGGCAAGCAGGTAATTTATGAGAAGCCTCTTCTTTTTTCTCTTGATGACTACTTCAAATGCGTCACGATTCCAATGGAAGTAAGTGGCAGATTTCCCGTTTCACACGTATTTTATGAGGCCCACCCACCCAATGACAGATGGCAAATTTACCCGAGTGCAATTGGGTTTATTCTGTGAAGTATTTTTTTACACAAATTTCCTCCCAAAAACCTAAACTAAACTTTGCAGACCAAAGCTGCCATCCCGCTCCCCGGGTACTCTCCCTTTTCGCCACAATATCCCGTAATTTACCATTCTAAACGAGTTTCCTTTGATCTGCCTACATAAAAGTGAACACAAAAATAGCTAAAATGGTATATCTGATTTGACATCCGACCTTTAAAATTCCATTCTCGCCTTGGTCTTCTTCTCCACCACCAGTGGCACTAGGAAAAGATTGAGTGTGCCAAGAGAACACAAGTCAGCGACGAGGAAAAAAGAAGTTTTTTTTGAGGATGCTGGGATATGGCCCGGAGGGAATCATATGTAACGGAGAGTGTGTGGTTGTTAGTTGTGTATTATCCACAGTCTTATAAACACAGATGGTACCAGACTCTCAGCTCTGCCGTTTTTTTATCCTTCTTTATCATCTCGTGAATAAAGAACGACGGAGTCCAACCTTTAATCATATATAATTGATAGCAGGGGTACGTACTACCTACGTACCTACCTAGTCTGCCTTCCGAATAGAATACGGGTGGATTAATAATCTCTAGATTCATTTTTATTCTTGTTACTTATTATAATGAATAGTTTTTTGGTATGAGGAGTATGAGGCATGGAAGAAAATGTGAAGACGAAAATTCTTCGCGTTTTCTCTCTCAAATTTTTTCACATCATTAACAGCTCATTTGTCTCCTTTGAAAGCGGACACTGTTGAATATTTATTCGTCAAGAGAAGCGGATTGTCTTATCAAAAAATAATTAAAAAGTTGAAATTTTCCCATTTTGCTTACGCATCCACTATATCTACATTTCAAATCAATTTATTATTATTAAGTTTATTCCGCTTTTCAATTTGACTTTTTTGATCAGTCAACATCAATGGTTGACAAAAATATTATGCGCCTCACTCAGATGGGAGTTGGGATGAATATTTTTTGTATCCCCCGAGCACTCCATTTTTAGGTGTGATCCTTGCTATCTCGAATTTGACACAGTCCCAAAAAAATGAAACTTCTAACCACGACGCACTGCGCGCGTATACCCTTTTCGATGCAATAATGATTAGAACGATGATGATCCCTTTTCCTTTGTCAAGTACACAAACCTACGATGACGACGATGTGAGCCGCACAATGAAAAATACTTATTTCTTTTTTGGATCGAGTTGAAAAACATCCTTAAACTTTGTGTTGTGCAGGGCATATGCGCCTTTTATATTGGGACACAATGCTTGTTATACCGTCACATATCATTATTATAACTATTACTGTAATGCATTTGATTGCCACTTATGCCGACAGTGTTACGTTTTAGCAGTGGTCTTTAGTTAGTGGTGGTATTATATGGTAGGCTGGTGAACAGTAGTTATTTGGGTTTGTGAATTGATGTGTTTTATCCCTTTTGTGATACCAATTCTATCGCACATCTAGGTTGAGGGTTTGGAATCGTTTCGTTTATACTCCTCCGCTCTCATTTTTATGAATCTCTGTTATTTATTGTCCCATTATACACTTGTACGGAAGATTGCATCTGGTCTTGAGATTACTGCTCTGGTGACCGACTGAAATCTCAAAGGAGGAGGAAATCTCGTGTATGTAATATGTGTAGCGAGGTGGATTACGCACTGATTTTTCGGATTTTTACCAAACGTTAACAGTTGAGCTTTGCTTTATAAATTAATTCAATTTGTTCAGACTGATGTTTATACGCTCTTTATTATTTTTGTCTTATAACTGCAAGTCTAGTTTTCATGTAGATCAGTTGCACCTTCAGTTATTTTCGATTTAACTAGTGAGTGTACAAAATCTCGTGTGACACCCCCCGAAACTTTGTTTTTACCCATCATGCTCCTCCTATCCGTATTCCACTTAATTCGTCTAGCCCCGCAAAAGACGCCTGGTATCCATTTTTTTGGTGATGCTCCCATGTCCATTTTTACGGAAGGTTAAAATGAGGAACATTACGAATTTATTACGGTTTTATGCGCCTTGTTATGGGGTCCCTTTCTCTTAAAACTTTTTTCCCCTTTTTGTAGTATTTGTATACACTCGTGTGTTATGGCTGTGGACTGTGGAGGCACAGTGGTGATGGTGAAACTCTCCCTTTTTTTTACAACTGTGTGTTCTCCCCTCCTCCTCCTATGTTACCTATTAAAACCAACAACAATATTGTGCTAAACGGGATATTACAAGTATTTCCGCTTTTTCCTATTAAAAAAATGTGTGCTATATAGTTATAAACAGAGTCAGATTTTTTTGTGCATTTTTATTGCCAGAGAGAGAGAGAGAGAGAGAGAGAGAGAGAGAGGGATTGAAACTCTCCCTTTTTTTACAACTGTGTGTTCTCCCCTCCTCCTCCTATGTTACCTATTAAAACCAACAACAATATTGTGCTAAACGGGATATTACAAGTATTTCCGCTTTTTCCTATTAAAAAAAATGTGTGCTATATAGTTATAAACAGAGTCAGATTTTTTTGTGCATTTTTATTGCCAGAGAGAGAGAGAGAGAGAGAGAGAGGTTCCACCATAGGTTTTGTTACTTAACTGGATCTCCTTCACCTTGGATTCGATTATCTTGTCTACATGAATGAGAATGTAGTTTTGGTGTTCAACATTATGTACATGTGAGAAAGAGATCATTCTCCTTTTTGGATCGTATAAAATGCATCTGTGCTCCGTATCATTATGAACTCTTCCAGAAAATAGGGTTCTCTGGTGCTTTTAATGTTCTCCTTGTTCACCAAAATTACACATCGAGAATGGACAATTTGACTGTTCTATTTCATTATCACTTGGAAGAAGTGTGCAATCGCTATATTAGTCACTAAAAATCCTTGTTGGAAAATAAAAGCAGCGAGAGATAAAGTGCTTGTAAATGATACGTAATGTTTGTTGTTTATTGCTGATAACCGATAATATAATACACCCTAGCCTTCGCTCTAATTTACTTCCGGTCGATGGCTCATTTGCATAATATGCTAATCTCATAAATCTTAAATGACTTTGGTGCTCACAAACTGAAGAAAACAGTGTTCAGATGACCGAACGAACACCCCCACACACCGTGATTTTATTTTGGATCGAAAAAGATATTATGTGAAGAGACAAGCACGTCGACCAAGATGACATATTATCCCGACGAAATTGACATTTTTAGCCTGGCTCTTCCATTGAACCTTGTCTTGACGCATTTTGACATCCAAGATTACACACAGCAATGTCCTCCTTCCTACCCTCCCAGTTTTTATCTCTCTCCAAAAAATAACTCTTGTTGCTTTCCCGTTCCCGTGTATTTTAGTTTGCAGAGTGAACAGAAGCGGTATATGATAATCCGTCATTACCATACTCTACTCTCTAGATACAATTTTTTGTTCAATAGAAAAATGTAAATATCAGGCAGGAGTTTAAAAGGCAGCTCACCACTTTCCTGATAGCATTTTCTGTTCTGTTCTGTTGAAGGCAAAGTCGTACCTATCGTGGATGCACCATTTGAGAAGAAAATATCCTTGTCGTTTTCATATCCTAGACATAAAGAATATAGGTATATTATGCTTTTAATGTATGTGTATCCAACAAGTATATCCACACATTCCCACGACATAACCTTCGACAAAAAATATTATACATTTTCTCAATTTTTCCTTCTTCATTTTCAACCATCTTCTATATCATCCCGATGAACAGTCGCGCATATCTCGCCAACAGAAATTTGTTCGTCTGTCTCCAATCGTTGTGTATGCTCAATGCTCACACTGTCTGTATCTGTGTTCTCATGCACACTTTGTGTTTAATAACAATGATAGAAGAAGGCAGGGAGGAGGAGGGCGGACTGCATTTTCAGTTTTTTTTTCTCGTCTTCACTCCACTCTTCATGCTCCTGTCTTGTTGTCGATGTAAACGAGATGCTTTTACGAGATATTCAAATGCACTCCTAGTTCACTAAACATCCTTGTGTATATCCTTTTGTTGTTTCATGGTGCAGTAAGCACACTGCACTTGTAAACTCCACACATCACATCCCGTGTGCCTTACTGATTTTATTTAATGGGGTACATCATCTCTGGGAGGATGGATGTATACATAGGCAATACCAATAAGAGTCTATGAGTATAGTGATATCTTCCTTCTCCTTCGATCATCATCATAACACCATTAACATAAAACTTTTTGTTTAGTTCCTCAAAAATGTTGAGCACGAACAGGTCATGCATTATTATAATGTGACGTCTTCCTTTCTTTATCGTTATTGCCTTTGTTACAACAATCTCGTCATGAATCACTTTTTTCAAATGAAATGCTTAAATGGAATACGTATTATGTGCTTTACACAGGCACAAATATAGATTGACTAGGAAATTCCTTTTTATTTAAAAAAAATCGTCTCGAATGGACAAGGCGATTAGTCATAAAAGCCCAGAAATTGTGAGCACAGTGCAAAGCGGCGAGAACATTAATGTTCCTTTATCTAAATGACATGCCACATTATATTTCTACCCGCGGTCCTCTGGCGCTCCAACACTGTGATAAAAGTGAAACAGACGGGACTGTGCTCAAGGGGGAAAACAAAAGTTGGTTTTTACAACAGAAACAAAATGTAAGAAAAAATTGTATTTTAAACGAAACACGAAGCCATCCAATTATTCATGTAATCCAGCCTTTACTGACAAACATAAACAGATATTTAGTCCATCTTTCCTTATCATCATCAGTTTTCTGCACGGGGATCTAATGTACTTTTACCTAATCGCATTTGTCTTTAAGATGTTGATATGCCCGGATTGCATACAAGATTGTGTTTGTTTTGGCACAAGGTCTTCTTCACACACTTTGCTCAACTGGCTTACATAAAAATGTTGGCAGGCTAGTAAACTGATATACTTACTTATATTTACAGGGTATACATTTGAGTAGGGGCTTTACCGTGAAGGGGATACACTTGCAATCATTTTTAACCATCTGAGTTCCCTCACAACAACTCGAACTCCAACAAATTTTCAGAGAGCGCATCCCAGTGAAATAAAATATGCTGAAAATGCGTGCTCCATGGACTAATATCCTTCCACATAAATACATAAACATTATAAGATTTCTAATGTAAACACGAGCTATATGGCCTCACACAGAATCTCTATTTTATCCATTAAACCCCCTGCCATGCATAAAGTGGAGATTAAGACTAATCATGAGTGTTATGCGTGCTGTGGTCACTACATTTATTCCTAGATTAACTTCTGGACTTTGCTAAAAAAATCCCTCTCTTGTATCCCCGTAAACACAAACACACATGCACAGTACGCCGCGTCATGTTTATATATTTCCCCCTCAAGAACATCGATAATTGGCAGTGTATACTTTGCCACATTCCGACAAGATACAGTTAGCTGGTTTGCAAGCACGGGATGCACGCAATGCAATGCAACCAAAGTGCAAAATAAAGCTGTTATGGTATGCTATCTCACATTCCCTTTTTGTTTTACACAATGCTTCACTGAGGAGAACGATGTAAGTATTCTAGCCAAAATGCATTACCACCACCCCACAAAGGATAGGTTGTGCAGGATATGTGCTCTTCGCTTTTCTGAGCATATAGACTTTTAGTTCAAGAATGCGATACACTTTACAACTTGATATCAGAGAAACATGGCATGTCTATGTGCACCACCACCACCACTATCTTTGTGAATAAACAAAACCTAAACGTATTATCTTAACACAGGACATAGCCCAACTGCCTGTTATTATCTCCTTAATAATGCCAGTAATTAATGATTGTCATCGGCTAAACGAGATGCAAAATGCCTCCAAGCTGACAACAATTTTGTTCTTTTTCCACGCTTAATTTATCCCATCTCATCCTGTTTACGGGCTACGAGATAGGGACGAGATCTCTTTAAAATTTTAGGCTTTAGGATGCAAATAAATAAATCAAAGCGGACTAGTCCTGCTCATTTATTTACACACCACATATACCCTTCCACCCAGTCCCCAAACGACAAAAAGCTATCAAAAGTCAACAATAATATGATTACACAACAAAAAGCGATTTACCATTCAGAGGAGAAGAAAAAACAAGCTCTTGGTTTTGTGGAGTAAGAAAACAAAATGGAAGCTTATATAGACTGTTATACTATAGCCTGCCTCCTCCTTCAGCAACCACTTTTCCCTCCAATTTTCCTTTTTTTATGCTCCTATCCATCCATAAAAGCGGAGAGAAAGTGTATCCAGAAAATCATTACAAGGTCTATTATAGTCATTTCTGATGACATCCGTTCATCATCACTTTCTCCGGAATTCTCAGAGGCTTTTCGAGACCAGAAAATATTCTTCTTTTTTCTAGCCTTGCCGCTACGCGGGAATACACTCCTCTTGTGTTGTTTGTTGGGGGAAGGGAACGACAAACGACTTTTCCAGCTCTCTCCAAACCCTGTATTTTCCTCTCTAATAAGAGCGGTATTACATTGTGTCTCCGGGAAAGTATGGTACACCGTTCCGCAACCATCATCCATATAACATTCCAGGAGAAATGGGAAAGTCGACAGGAAAGGTGGTTAGATTACATTAGTGTCCTGGGATAGTTTATATCATCGTGGTAGGTGGTATCACATTCGTGTCGTATCCCCTTTCCCTCCACCACCCGTCATACACCTAGTTTTTCCCCTATTCAAAAAAAAACCCTTAGCAAAAAATATACCTATCAAGTACACCAAAAAATGGAGAAAGCCTCCGGAAACTTTATAGTTTCACCCGGGCTGTGTGGGTCTTCTTGTGTATATCCGCATCCATCTATGAAATACATGGTGATGTGTGATAGCACGTTTACAACTATTTTCCCCATTGCCACCAGCGCCTTTTTCTACTTTCACTCCACTCTCTCCACTTTCGGGATCTTGTCTGAGAATTTTTCCCCTTTTCTCTACAGATAAGTATTATTATATTCTCACACGGAGAGTGAGGAGCAGATGGAGGGGCAAAAATAGTCTTTTCCAGACCAAACAAGACTGTTATGGAGAGGGAAAAGGGTATGGCATTAGTGTATATAATATGATGGGATGTGAGAAGCCCTTTTTGTGCCTAAAAAGCGAACTTTTTTATATACAAAACGGACGACAATGTTCCCTGAAAATCGCTCCAGGAGTTTATAAGCTTTTGGCCTGGCCTGCTGGCCTGGCTTGACTTGGTCTATTACAAGAACAGAGTAGAAGGCTTTTTTATGCTTGTCCGCCTGCTGCTTTTACTTTGCTTGCCTGTGCTTTTTGCCCTACTTATCTATCGATCGATCTACATTACATATGTTATTTATAAAGGAGTGAAATTGGGATAAATCAAGGGAAAGGGGGAAAAGATGGAGGTATGCAGCATAAAGTGAGTGTGTGTGTGCACCGTGCACTTTTCAATTTCATATTTCATGGAAAAGAAGTCGTCGTGTCAGATAGGATGAGCGTTGTGGGAGTGGGTGTGTGTGCACAATTACGGCCCAAGATTTTCATATTACTCTGGAATGTTGATGAGCCCACATGTAACACATTTTCCCATCTTGCCCGCCTTCCCCTCCAATATCCATATGGCTATATTGATCATGATTTCCCGTCTGGAGGACCTTACTTGAGAAGAAAAAAAATTTGCATGTATATCCGATGAACCTGGCCTATGCCTGCCTGCCTGCCTGCCTGGCGTGTATGGCATTTATTTCTGGGCAGATTTTCGGGGCCAGGTGCTCCTGTCCCAGATTTGTTTCCAGCACATATATCTACGCGTATGATCATTACGTAAACAAACCTGATTTATAGGTAGCTATAATAATACGCTGTACACTGTACAGATGCTACACAGACCGTGGAAAAGTGGAGTAGTATGTCATTCACGCAGGCTTCTTATAGAAATGTCTAAGCTGACTGGAATTCGATAGGTAATCTTGCATTTTGATGGGAAGATAAGAAGAGGCGAGACTGGAATAAAGACATAAAAAAGTGTGCAGCCAGCAATAAAAAAGTATTCTAGGATACTATACGTATAGTATACATACCTATGTATGCTAGCTACTCATTGCGGAGTATTGGTTTTTCACGTAATTATTCAGGTGATCATGTGCACAGGGTATGAAATCTAATAAAAAGGAGGTCTTTTGAAGACAAAAATTGAAGGGAGTAGTTGAAAACACTTTTATAACACAGCTGAGTCGTCCGCACGCACAATGATGAAGGAAGGCTTGCGACGCGTCGCGTCGGCTTTACACTTTGACTTGGCGGAGCGAACGGTACGGCAAGCGCTTATGAATTCTAAAGTTGTCCCTTAATTCTCGAGTGAAATTGGTGACATTATCGTTATATTCTTGGTCTAGCGTACACCCTGTCTGTGAGGAAAATATATCCTGGCTAAATCTGCTCACCTAGATGGGATCTGGAGGTATGAGGTGTGTGAGCGGTGTGCACGGGTGTGAGATACTTTATGGGATAAAAGCAAACACAGTGTATATATATCTAAGAAAAGGGCATGCCAGAAAATCCATTTGCATTCCGAAAGTACACAGTGTAAAAAAAGCGGCGCAGTGTATGGATCTCGTGTTTGCTCATAGGCACTGCTTTTAACTGCCTGCTGCATATTTAGTCGGCGTGTGGCTCTATGGATATCCAACTTTCTCATTTTCCTTAGGTCAAATTAATTAAAATTCCATTACCAGTGTTCATTTCAATTATAAGTCGATTAACCAGTGAAATTTTAATGGGTGTTGGGCCTACATTTACATTAATGAATTTTCTTCGAACCAAGTTGCTATTTGTCATATTGGAGGGTGGCATGTGGCCCTAATGTGAATAAATGATGATGACGAAAAATTGGATTTTTCTGATTTTTAGTTTGAATGTAATTGGAGTTGGATGTTGATCAGAGTCGATCGATACTTTTTACTGAATATCAAGACTAACTTTTCTTACTGCGATAATTAAAAATCCCAATATTCTTGCGCTGCGGTGGATTGGTTTCGAGTATTTTCCTGATGACTACAACGTATAAATTAGTAGAATAAATTGGCTTCAAAAATTCAAATTCTTAAAATTAAACGAATCAAAATTAGTTTTTCCTTGGCTTTTAGCTACATGCATAACATCAAGTGTAATCTGTATCTACGCGAATTTTTTTAGCACAAATCTGGTTGTATGGAAAAGTGAAAAAGGAAGAATGAAACCCCAGTTTAATCCGCTTCTCACTCCCTTTTCCTCTCCTTCTCTCCTGTTACATACGCTAGAATGAACGTGGGAACTAATCCGTTTAGTCTACCGTGACATTCATATCACCCATCCAGGTTGCTCCTGAACGTACACCTAGCACACAGTATACGCAAGTGTTTTCTGCGGTGCTGTGCAAGTATACCTTGCCAGCCACATTGAAAAACAAGCTTTTCCAACACCCAAAGACGGGAGTGAGGTTTTGTAGCCTTGTGAAGGTTGCGTAAGAAAAAGGTGAGTGAGGTGGAGGTGAGTTAAAGTTGAAAGGAGTGAGTGAATGAGGAAAAAAGGAGAATAGACGACGACAGGGCTTTCGGCTTTTTCTTCTTTAGAAATTACTCTGAAACTCCGACACTCGCTGTGTATACGGGCCTACGTGTGTTCCACCAAAAACTTCTTCTTTGATAGGTAAATCTATACACGACAAGCGGCAAGAGCCCTGGCTCAGGTAAATATGTGTATTTTCTTTTGAAGTAGAGAGCAGCCTTTCGCATGCATATATTCTGTATGCACGGGAGCCAGTGTTTCGCTAGAGGAAAACTTGCTCGGTCAAGTTTACTTCATATAACCATTTCGGATTGCAGGTTTCACATTATCAAACGCAATAAATGGCTCTTGAGGCTAAAGTCCAAGTCGCTGGCTAAAGACTTGCGTGGTCTGGTTATTGTGATGGTCACTGTCAATTTGCAAGATTAAAGTATATCTGCCACATTACCTGTTCCCTTTGTCTTATGAGAGCTGGAATTAAATGACAGTCAATACGTTTCCGTTTCTTAAGTTTTTTTCAAACCGAGTAAATATTTGTAGAAATACAGGTACATGGTACATGCAAACGTTGCAGAAAGAATGTATGGGTACAAAAAGGTGACAAAACGCATAGGATATTGAGGATATTGTGTACCAACAAGTCCCATGTTTACTACGAACGAATGAATGCGATTGATACACTTAAATCCAACAAAGAAACCCCAGTTGCCCAACTCAACACCCAACACCTACTTTGCAACTCCGTGAGAGAGTTTTCCTCATTCATATCAAAACGAATGATTAACTGTTTAAGCTCAGCAAAGCGAGGGGTAGGTACACTGTACTGTACAATTTTTACTCTCAGCGTTACAAGTTGAGTAGCTTATTTAACAGGTGATAAGCTCTCCCAAAGTAAAACAATTTTCTTGTTTTGTGTCACCCCTCTACCCCACCTACCAAGTTAACACTGTAAGACACTACGACGTACGAACGAAGGAGGAAATACCTCAAAAAATGTTTACAATATTGATACACATTCCCAACATTATCCTGTCACACTGCTGCAGCCAGCCACCACCATTATGCATCTTTTTTCTGCCTTAGTAAAATATCCTCACATCAGTTACGTGCTCCACTCGCACATCATTACAAAAAAGTCGTTGAATTGATGATGATGATCCTGCTCTTCTGCCCTAGTCAGATGCGAGATCCGCTCTCATCTTGTCTTCTCTCGCTCCTCTTCCTCCTTTCGTTCGTCATCAACTGTACACATAAATTACAACCGTGGCACGCTGCACCACTGCTGCCTTTTTTCATTTAATGTTTCGCTCACCATAATATTTTATTCACTTTAGATTCAATTCACAAGCACACACTTTCTGTGCCATTTTACTTGGTTCGTATGAAAATGAAAATGACAAAGGGATAGAGAATACTTGAAATGAAAGGATGTTTAATGACTCTGCACATCCCTTGTGATTGCTACATTACTACTACTATTATTATTTATTCTCATCAACCAACATCATCACAGTATCATTATGAATTGAGAAGTAATAGCGTTTAAGCAAACCTTTGTGTGCCGACTAGACACCAGCAGCAGCCAGTCCAAAAGGATATTATTCATTTTGCTCATCTCTCTTGTCCCTGCTTCAAAACTTGTGATGCTGATGATGACCACAGGAATGCGTGCAAAGGATTGGGGGTTGGTGTGTGCGTATATGACACTGTGATTTTTATTGTTTTGTGACTGCATTATTACAGTGTATGAGTGCTGCTCTTGTTTATTCGCTACAACAAACATGCAAATACATTGTGTTGATGGGTTCTTTTAAGCTCGCTGCTTATTTACACAAAGTCAGAGAGGGATTTTTTTGATGTCGACACAAACTCATTTTCCTCCGTTTTGCTAGTGGCACATCCCCATCAACTGTCATATTAGGTGGGTGAGTGATGCTTAGGCAAATGTGGCTTGACATGGGAATAAAATTACTTTTCGTTTGGTATCAACATCCATGTTGCTGTCTCAGAAGGCGAGTACATCAAAAAAAGAGTCGTTTTTAGCAGACTTGCCTTTTAAAATGTGGATATATTTTATCCTGATCCGTATTGAATCTGGTGGTGATGTAATGTTGCAAAAAATGATTTTTGGTTTAGCATAATAACTGGGAGAATGGGTAAGGTAGATGTTTCATACTCGATGAAAATTACAGGGTACGTACTCTGATGCAATAGTATATCCAGAGAACAAAAGGGGGAAAGCCCAGAAGGGAAATTTTCATCTATCCACACATCACATTAATATTGTGTGATCCACCGAATAAAAGGAAGGAAAAGGCTCGTTCTGACTCCGTCAAAGTTGATCAGCCATCGGGAGGGGAACGCTGCTGTGGCTGTGCAGTTGCGGCTTTGTGATATGGCGAGGATGATGATGATGCTTGTACACTGTTCCGAGAAAATAATAGCGTGGGAATGATTGCTTCCTCTTGTATGCAGCTTCGGCAATGACAAGGTTACATAAATCTTAAAAAGCCATCATCACAAACCCGATCATAATTCACAATTCACCGCAACGAGTCACCGTCGCCGCATGACTTGAAAGAGTCTGGAAAATGTAACTAGAAGTTGCAAATGCCACCTGGAATATTCATGAACGACCGAGATGGTGAAATGGGTGCTAGATTTTGTACAAGAGTTAACGGGAAGCAAGTAAAGCGAAATAAGTATCCTGTCGTAATCAAAATCGTCATTTTGTTTCACGGGCTTAACCGAGGTGTATTTATGGAATATTTTGTTCGTGCGATTTAATTTTATTAGATTTCCAATGTTAAATTAATAGTAATCTTAAAATATTTAAAATATTAAATCTTTATAAAAATTTACCAACTTATCAAAATGTAAAATTAGATTATGTCACGTTTGGAGTCGTTATAATTTTTATGCCACATGGGAATGTGCGTAGATTGGTGAGGTGACATGCGGTCCAGGCGGAGAAGGCATACTAGAGTATCGTGTTGAAAATATGTCCGGTAGCCATTCCTGTGGCCAAAATGCACTAATTACAACAGTATTAGCCTATTTAACCATATTGCCTTTCCCATATTGTGCATTGTACTATCGATATGTTGACCACGCGTAAGTAACAATTTTATCTGATACGTTACATTCATAAAAACTCCCTTTTTATACAATCTTGATGAACCACAGACAACCGTGTGAACAAGTTTCTATTACAGCAATTACTTGCACATACTTTCCAGCTCATAAATAATAAATAATCACCGTCTTCCCATAATAAGCCAATCCACATTCTTTGTGCTTTCGTTCCAATCCACACTCTCGTTCTGCATCATTTACCCCCTCTTGTCGTATTAGAAATACTTTGATATTCTCTAGCGAAAGATAGCGCTCTAATAATATAAAGGTGCAATTAGGCTGGCATCCGAGATTTACACGCTAACTATTTTCCAATATTGCAACACCCTGATAATAGCATTGCAAACGTGCGGTTGTCGCTGGCTCCATCGAATGCATATATACACTTTCAGCGTGCAACTTCTGGCAAAATGAGTAGCAACAATTGCGTCCTTGAGCTACTTTATCAATAAGTTGCAAGACGCCCGACCATGGCTCGCGTTAGGTGTAAACGGTCGTGTTGTTATTATTAGTGACGTTTTATGGCAAGTCAACACAATACAAAGTTATCCTTCCCATGTGAAACTTAATAAACAACATGCACTGTGCTCACTCACTCGCATGCTCGTCTACAATTTTTCCTCCACTTTACATGCATCCTGCATATATATGCTCACACTCTATATGTACCTGTTTATCTTCATAAATGTTCACGAATACATACACCAGCTAATACGTATTAAGTTGGCTGTCTTGTGCATTTCATAAATTTGAGGGGAAGGTCTTGTGCTCAAAGATGCAGATGTGCATTTTTGCGGTCTCAACCCATGTAATTTTCTCACAGTATGTTTGTTAATCTGGTGTGTAAATGGGAGTCTGTGTTGCACACTCTCTGGGCATACAAAGTTGTGTTCACGTATGGTATACCCTCCACAATTCCTTCATCGTAGTTGGATATGGGTAATGAAGCTAGATATTACTTTTGATTGCGGAATCACTAAATATTGCATGCAATCAGGAGTAATCATCAAGGTAATCAATATTTTCATTTGGGATGCAAACCATTTTTTTCTCTATAGGACCGCGTTTGACAATGCAAAAAGTTATTCCGCGTTCTGGTCACAATGTTACAATAACTATTTTGATGTACATACCAATAGCTATTTATATTTGCTCATCAGCTCATAACGCAATGCATCTCTGCAACAAAGATTACATTTTTTTTCCAAAAAGGATTATGTATCCTATAAAAAATGATGCTGACAAGGGGCATGGCACATGACGACTTGGTATGTCAAATGGGATAAGTGATGACCTCGAGAATTCTCAATCCATTTTGAAAGAGCAGAGAGGTAATGCGGACAACCTTTTTGTTTTAAAGCTGCTATATCTTGCGCAGTTAGTCGACTGTATTTTTGGGATGGGTATGTGCAATTGACAATTAGCGTAATAAGTATAGTCATTAGTTTCCTTGCAGGTAAGCGTATAGGAAAAACAAATTTGTTATTGAGATGCATTTATATACGATGTGATGTGATCAGTTACGGAAACAATTTGACTTTGTACAAGGTGACGACGACGACATCCATTTTGGTGAAGGGATATAGCAAGCAAAGCTTTATTGCGCATTAAATCTTCGATGGACTCATTACATCATCAACAACGAAGATTTGATCCATTCAATTTTAAGGAGGATCGCATCACATACGCATACCACCTCAGCGAAATGTATCTCAAATGATCACTTATAATTTTGGTGGTTGCATAGCCCCATTTAGGTACCACCACTGCGCTTTTTGTGAGAAAAAAAATGATTCGCTAAAAAGAAACATTTTCACTTTTTGTGTAACTCACACATTAAACCTTAGCAATATTATGATTACTTTTTCTATTTGTATGCTTTGCAATACACCTTTAATCAAAAGGAATGGCTTGTCACACTTCACCATATTATGAGCCTACCTCCTCCATTTTTCAGCAACGCATCGCGAGGCAACCTGTGATGAACTTATGTACATATAATATTTTATTCAATTCATCCACCCGTCTGAAACAATCTGAAAGTGCTACTGTATCCGTATACCGTATACCTGTCCTTTACCAAGGAAAACAATAAAAAACAAAACACACCGAGAGATACCATTTCAACTTGCTTTCTACATAAAATCTGTGTGACTATCACACACCACCACCGCTACCATCTCACAGTTTTCAACTCACAGTTGCACACCCAACCACAAAAAGATGAGCTTACTACATACATACAACCACCACTACCCCTTCACAAACTTCACATTCACACAAATTGTAATACCCCGTCCGTCCGTCCATGTAGTGCAAGATTCTCTACAAAATACTAAATACAGAGGTAAAATCTATATGGTTTTATCCCCTCCATCCGACTACACACACACACACAGCACACCACACCACACGTACAAAATATGCAATAATAATCAAAAGCACGTCTCGTAAATTCATCCGATTTTCTCTCTCCTATCACCCTCTTTATATATCTATCCTTACAATACAATGCCATTACTCTCAAGTAATGTATCACTTCCTCAGACAGCTCAAAGAGCTAAACATAAGGCTGAAAAACGTGCTCGGCTAAGTAGTCGCCTAAAACGCTTAACTAACAACAACACACAATCTTAAAGCCTAATTTAAGGGAAACCGGTTTAACTTTTGAGCAAAAGTCTTCATACGTAAATGGATATACAGCAAGCAGTAGACAGAATGAGATCTTTTGTGAAAATCACCGTATTTCTATGTGCGTCTAGTTGAAAAAAAGCAACAAGCTATCCCATGTTCTCCACCACCACCACCACCATATTTATTGTATGTATGACTGTATTTTGATGCACTAGCTGCACAAGTAGTGATGATGATGATGATGATGATGATAATAATGCTATGTTCTTTTTTATCGTTATCTTCCCTTGTCTCTATCATCATATACGATAATGATTATATTTCCCCTATCGTTATGTCCAGTGAGTGCCTGTGCTCTCCCAAATTATTCCCCATTTCTCATTTTTTCCTCCATCTGGAAACTTCCTTGGTTGCCAGTCTCGCTAAAAAAAAAGTAGCACGCTGGAAGGCGAGGCTGGATTTTTTTTGTTGCTAAAATGAAAATGAATAATAATAATATTCGTTGATGGTAAAAAATGAAAAGTGATATGTGATCTGACTATACCAATACTTTTTTCCCCACAAAGTTAGACTTTTTTTTTTGGTTTGAAAGGTATTTGTTAGCTCACCTTATGTGGCTTGATGACCCCTGCTGTTAACTAGTGATGCGGTGGTGGCATCCTCTCCCTGTTTCAAGACATGCTTCCCCTGAGCCACATCATCCTCAAATTTCTTTCTACACACCAAAAGCATCCCTGCATACGCCATCATAAAAAATATATCTATTTACAAACTTTGAGCACACAGAGGATTAACAAAGCTAGGCAATAAACATGCATTGTATCCGTCTCCTGCGTAGTGCATACAAAACGGTGTCATTATTCATTTTTTTCCCATTTTTATACGCTTAACCATCTTGTGTAGCACTTTTTCATCACATTCATCAAAACATCATGTCGCATTCGAGTGACTAGTATAGTATGTAATATGCCACAGTTGTCAATTGAGGGTTTCTCTCGGAACAAGGTGGAAACAAAGTGATTTGAAAATGTGACACAGCTATAACCAGCGTCTTGGCTCATCCCTTTTTTGTTACTGGGAGTTTTGTATCATTTTATCACAACGAGCATGTAAACTTATCAGAGTATACGGTACAAAGAGTCAAGCGTAAAACATGATATGGTAGTTGAGTACATAAAAATTTGTTACTTTTTATGGTTACGCAACCTTGTGTTTTCATATATATGCACAATATCCCATGTAAATCCCCATAATCTTCACGATTTTTAGATGAAAACTGTAGAAAAGGTGGAACAAGGAAAAATAATATTGAGAATGAGAAAATACTGCACGCTCGCTAGACTTTGGTTGCGTGTACAGGGATGCAAATACGAGTATTGCAGATAATTCATAGTAGTTTTTTTATACACTTGTCATTTGTACTTGAGCTTGTAGCGAGACTCCTTTATGGCTAATTTAAATTACAAATGTTTTTCCCTTTTTCGCCTAGTCAAAGATGCACATTGGAAAACAATGGCTGGCTAGGCAAGAATGCAGGTTTGAACATTGTATATGGGCAGANCTAGGCAAGAATGCAGGTTTGAACATTGTATATGGGCAGACACACATGTGCTCCAACAATTATTCGGTACGATTTGCCCAGAACAATGGAACCGTTTAGTAGAGGGGTTTCAAAAGGCAGATGTTTATTTCCTAGTAGCTCTCTCTCTCTCTCTCTCTCTCCTTTGCATCTATATTATTATAGGTAGTTATAAAAGAACCGGCGGCCAAGAAAAAATTGAGATTCAAATCTTCCTTAAAAGGAGAGAATAATGAAGGCACTTGGAATCGGATTTGTTTAGGCCGAAACCTTTTTCTCTTGCTGTTGGAAAAGGAAATTAACGCACTTTTTCTTTCTATGTATTTTACTGCTTCCTTAGAGGAAAAAAAAGTGTCGCAGTCTGCTGTATAGGTATACTACCGATTATACTATGCCTTTTAATGTTCCTAATCAAAAACGAGGAAAACGTAGTTTTTATGGTGGGTTTTTTTCTTCCTGTATAGCCCCTGTTTTTATAATACACCCCACGTGTATGACTAAAGAGGGGTCATTATAGCTCGTGAATTCAACATGAGATTCCTTTCCTATTCCGTCTTACGGCGGTTCGTCCACTGCCGTGGTTGGTGGTGGCATAATGATCGTTATCACGTAATTCACTCCTTTTATAACTAGAATTGCTTCTTTTTCGTTTCCCATTTTTTTCGCTAATCTACCCTCTCTCTCTCTCTCCTCTTGAATAGGATGGAAAAAAGGAAGCCTATTGTGTAATAATAGATTAACTTATTCACTTGAAGGTTTTCCCGTGGAATATGATGTTAATACAGTTTTATTACACGAGTGCTCTCCTTTCGGATAAGTACATACTCACCAGATTACATTATATTTTGCGCAAAAACTCCCCAAAGATAAAGTTTTTAGTGGGCTGTACGTGCTCGGCTAATAGAAACTCGGTTTTTTAGATTAAAAAATTTTCTACCATCTCACACATTTTTTTTTAGGTCTGACTAGGAAAAAATGTGGTATGGCACATTTGAAGAAAAAAATCCGTTGCAAGCTAGGTGTAACTGTGTGTGGTCATCTGGTGAAATAATAGTTTGCGAGAAAAAAAGGACAGCCTTTTTTGATGATTGATAGAACACGGTGGTGATGTGAAGGTGGACCCAAAAAGTGTTGGTGGGATGAACCATAGATGCAGTAGCAATTTGTAGAATTTGCTCATTTACATCCTATAACATCTAAATAGAAACATATTCTTTGGGGTAGCACAGCATATGTTTGCGAGAAGTACAACGCAGTTTCGTGTTCTCCGCAAGGACAGGAAATATAATACGCGTTTTCCATTTTTTACTAGATTCCCACACCACCTGCCTCAGCCTACCTTATGGCAACCTTGTCCACGCGTGCATTAGTCTCGTACTATAGTTTGTGATGAGTGACGTAAAAAATGAAGAAGGGTTGCACAATTCCCGAGCAGAAATGGATAAAAACTTGGTTGGAATACGAATCATGGTTGATGTTTCCAAAAGCAAGAGTGCTTTGATTGGGAATTCCGTGATGTTGGACGTTAATAGAGAGGCTTCACCGTAAAACATCCTCACTTCACAGTGTTCGCAGAGTCCCACTGACACACAGATATCCACAAAGATATCGCTTGTTGTATTTCCAATACTGTTTTCGTCAAAAACCTAGGATATATAACCTTCTGGTTCTTTAATGGTCAAATAGAAAATGCCACATCAAGGTGACCTTCTCTTCATGCTAACTACTGGGACTCTATCGCAAAGTTATGTTGGGTATTAAAGTTGAAATTGTGCTTTTTATCCTGACTTGTTCGTAATAATATTTTCATTTTCGTTCGCGTTAGAAATATATACGCGTCGTTGTCGTCGGGTAGCGTAGCTGGCGTTCACTTTTGCAGCGTAATGGAAGGAGGCGTGTAATAAGTGAGAGTTGTCCGCACACTAATTTGCGTTGACAAATGTAGACATAGACATACATCTATCTACCCTCTAAGGATACCAAGAGACTCTCTTTTGATGTGATGATGGCACTCAAGGAAAAAATGATGAATGCTTAAGAAGTGGATTTACAACAGAGGATTGTAAATAGATACACAGGGTATATAATAATATGCGCATGAGCAAGTGGAGATAGATTCCGAAAAGTGTAATCACCAAAAATGAGGATGGATTATGATTATGTTTGCGTACTTGGTGGTCCTTGAATGAATTAATATATCTGTCTAGTCAGCCTGTCACTTGGATAGAGATAATATACGTATAAAAGTTGGTTGTTTGGGGCCTTTTTAGTACTTGATGGTGAGCTCATATGCACGCCCCTACTCCATACTCCAACGTTTTTATTTTGCTCGTCGGTTTCGGGTTTTGCTTGAGGCTACAGCCGAAAAGGCTGGTTTATATTTTACAGGGTTAATGGAAATATGCTACGCGCTCCTTCCGGAACTGGATTTATGTTGTTTCGTATACATTTCTAAGTGTACAGATCCAGCGTTGCAATGGTACACTAGGTAAACGCTTGTAGAATGACATGAACTTATGAGAAAAAAGGTGCCTCTTGACGCGTCTCATTCTGCTTTACTCAGAGTCATCATTGTCTGAGAATTTTTTATTAATTTTATATCATCAGATTACGATACAGCATAATATTATATTTAATATATTATCCACGACGAGTACGTACTTATACCGTATATTTACCTATTGATAATTAGATTAACCTAAGTGTAATAATAATAACGTTATTTTAATATGCATTATGGACCTTAATTACCATTTTTTATCATTCCTCAGCATCTGCATCAGCACTGTAGAACATTTCTCTTTTTTACAACTTTTGTAATAAATTCATGATGAAGTACGTACACACATCATTAATCGTGATCATCATCAACAAATACAAGAACAGTACATGGTTCAAATACAATATTTTATCATGCAGTATTTTTCTCTCAGTGCTCAACAAACAAATCTTATCGACCTGCTTACCTACAAATATTATATGTACACATTGAAGATTTTTTTTATCTGTAACTTAATCCTAAACAATATCGGTAATATATTTTAAAGGTTACTTGATATATATATACGTATATAAGTATTCGATATCGAAACGAAATATGATTGACGATAGTTATTTTGATTGGTTGCGACAACCAAATAACCCATATGCATTATTAAAGCAGCTGAAAGTTCAAAATATACAATTTTTAAAACATATTATATACTGTAGCTACTACCCTCATCTTTTAACACTTCGCCTTTTAATTAGTTTGAAACAAGAATAAACACTATGAATATAACGTGGGTATGAATATACGACAAAGTACATCAAGCACACACGGTACGGTACACATGTCTGCAAAAAAACAATTTCCCTTCGATGATGACACCATTTTTTTTTAGTTTTGGTTACACACAATAAACAAAATGAAGGTTTTAGATTACAGTGTGGATACATCACACACATGATGATTGACTGATGACTATTCATTAAGTTCTAGTATTTTGTTTCATATACAGTTCTCAATTGACTTTTTGGTGAGGATACCCTTCTTACTGCAACAAGCAACATAAAGACAATTTAAAAAAGGGTAATGAATAATCAACATTTCAACTTTCCATTGCTGCCGTTTATTTACATGCTTTACATAATAAACAATTGAAACACAATGAATGAGCAACATGTCGCGTTCGTGATGTTCGAGTGCATTTTTACACTACGCATTATAGACACACTTGCATTTTTCCCATTGTACACAACACAACCCCGTAAAGCACACTTGCGCTAAACTGCACTATGCACAACCATTTATTGTTTTCGTGTTTTTTGTCGCTGCAAATTCTCTACCCATTTTTAGCGAGTTGCGTGAAATGAATTAGAATAAAGTGTGCAATTAGTGAACTATATTATGTTTTGTTTGCTCTTTTACGCACGATTAACCCCACAAGAAAACAAAAATGTATGTATATGGTTTATAAGATCCACATTTTGACTCGTCCGTCACCTCTCTTTCATGCTTTGAGAGCTGAGCTGGCATCCCCTTCGGGATTCTCTGTTTTGATTTGATGGGTAAATTTAATGGGATATCAACAATAAAAATGTGTAATTAGCGATTACAAACGTGTCATTTATAAGAACGATAGAGAAACGTGTTGATGAAAGAGGATTGCAAGGGTAGCGTATGTAAATACAAATACCCCTGCTCATTATAAATTACTTCGATGTGCGATGTACAGACAGATACCCATCTTGGGTGAGCGTGAATGGCGAACTGTATATAAATGGAAACTCGTGTGCCTCGGCGCTGCTGTTGTGTGTCTCGCTCGAGGTACTTTTTGCACACAATGAATGACATGATGAATACGAAAGAGTTTTCAAAAATTGAATAAAGTTATTAACACAATCTTAATTGATTGATAATGGGGGAGTTAAAATGGTCTACCTTATTACAACTTTGAAGTTGTTTGAAGAACAAACAAAGTAGACAAATAGTATAGAAAAATACTTGAAAAAATGCACCATAATTTGAAAAAAAATATTTTACGGAACCTTCACATGTACACATGTACCGATATAGTAGTAAAAAATAGTAGCAACCGAATTTCATATGGCAGATGATCCCTCTTTGACTAAAGCAACTCGAATGTGATCCTGCTCTCTGTAACAAATCTTTAAATCAACATCTTTACTCTCGTCGTGGTCAAGTCTATTGTATTTTAGTGTATATCGATATATATATATTTTTATAGCCTCCTCTCGAAAATATATTTATTGAAAAAATCTGCTTTTAAAATCTACGTCTAAAAAGTGTATTTCTCTCACTATGCGGCTCGCTCTACTTAAGCTTTTGTTTTTTTTATATAAACAGCTCATCTACAGATTATAGTTTGCATACAAGCACTGTTTGTGAATGCTCAACAATATGGTTTGTGTTGAATAATTACACATTATATACCTTTTCAATTCAAGCTTTTTTAAATACCTACTGTGACTTCTAGTTGCCTAAAAGATTGCGATTTAGTTAGTTTTTAAGTATATATTATATATATCGCTAAGTAAACATTATAGAGATCTCTCGGCATTCCGAGAGGATTTTACATAGTTTTACTAATCATACATTTTTTCTTGTATTTTAAACTGACCTTTACTCGATGTATGCAATATTGCATAAGAGAAACAAAGCTACCATGTCTTCACTACCGTCATATTATTTTATTTTAGTCTTGATTACATTAGTTATAAATACACAAGTAAAATGTGTAAATCTCGAGAAAAACTCCTATATAGACTGTTATCAAAGTTCAGAGAAGATCGATGTACTAGACAAACTACATTTTAACTTGGTTTAGCGAGTTATGTATAAAAAAGGTGTACGATTTTCTACAAGATATAAAAACTTTTTAAAGGTAAGGCCAGGAAGGTTTTCAAGGTTTTTGTTCGAGGGTACGTGATTTACTCCGTTTGAAATTAAAATCCGACTACCTGCAAAGAGATTCGCGAACACAATGATTTTCGAGCAATTCTTTATTGGAATTTGGAATAATATTCGTCAACTCATTGGATTTCATCAGGTAAGGCCTATTTCAAACGAAAACAAATCTCAATTTACAATTTCTACCGTTTACGGACTTTTGGTCGGAAAAAAACAAACTTGGAAAGTTAAAGGAAGAGGAGATTTTTCTAAATGGAGTAATAATTGTTTACCCTCTTGTAATATTCTATTTACTGTGGATAAAAGGTAAATCTATATATATTTTTTTCAAACCCACAGGGAAGATTTTAAGGAAGGAAGGCAAGCAGGAATTTTTGAAAGCTAAGGTCCACACTCTTTTTCTTAATTTATTTTGAAAAATTTCTCTAGCTAGGCTGCTGTCTCTACCCCCAAATGCTCTTTCAGTCGAAATATTTTTTCATTACTATTTAGACTTGTGGTACTTTAAAAAGTTTTAGCTTAACTTGTTTTTCCAAGTCATTGTCATTTCGTTTCGTTCCTCTCATAAACAAGACGTTTAGAAAACGGGGTGAACGCGTGATGTGTATAATATGTCATGTCGTTGTCAAGTTTCAAAGAAAGGAGTAAGCCTTATTGCTACACCAGCACTTTTTCACTTTTTACAAGGGCAAAAGTTCAGCAAAGTAAAATGCAGTTTGGTGTTAACGTGGCAAACTAGATATTGTTCGATTATATACGGTACACAAAAAGCTTGTCAGGATTGACTTGTGACTGAAATACCTATCGGATTCATTCATGTTGTTCCCTAATGAAGTATAAATTTATGCTGATTTTCTACCCCGGACTGAACCCTGACCACGCTCGTCAAATGATTATAAAGGTGAGGGCAAGCGGTGGTCACACGACGAGCGAACGAATGCCAACGTTGTCGCCATTTTCCCTCTGTTCACGGATGTGCACCTAATGCATTTTTATATTATGCAGTGTTATTTTTACACAGATTTTGATTTACCGGCTATAACTCTGTTTTTAATACATTTCCGTTCCGCAGATGTTGATGCAGAATGGAGATTACTATAGTGCAATGGTAGAACCTGTTTCCGCAGATGAGAAGGCAAGATAATAATACCAGCGTTCACTGCTCTTTTTTTTTGCTAAGCATTTCTGAGTTTACGGGGTTCCGCCATTGTTCTGCTAGAAATCATTTTGTTTGAATAACGGAAAACTTGATGAAACCTGTTATAAACAGATTTTCACTGTGCAATAAATATGTGCATATTATGTGACATATTAAACATCAGCTCGAGTCCTTTTTGATTTCGTCACTTTTATGGATACCCATCGGAATAATATGGAATATCTTTGTTGATGTTACACGTTCCACACGTGATGTTCAGTCAGTCAGACTGGATTCATCAAAAAACTTGTTTAGTCAGAGAGATTCATCTCCGAGGTTAACACAATGTTAGCATAATATTTGGACTTTTTATCGTCCAAATGTTCCTTCCTTACATTATGTTTGGATAACAAGCGAGGAAATCAAAGGTCGTTGTCATCATCAGTTCCCTCTTAATGCCACGTTTTTAGTCAGCAAACAAATGGAAATGGTGTGTTGGTTGTGGTATGGCGACTAGCGACTGCCTGACTTGCGTTAATTGTCCTTAGCACAAAAAAATAAATGCGTGTTGTTTTTTACTCGTAAAACCTTACATGCAAGCAAAGCCTTCCAAAAAAATGCTCCTATACGAATTATAATCCTTTATAACCTAGTTGTATTGTGGCACATTAAATGCGCCATTGTGGTTTTTAACTGCCGGTGAAACTGCATACAGTCCAAGTTGACATGTATCATCAGTACTACTGCACTCCAGCAGCTCCCTAGCATGTATCCTATCCTAAGATTGTAAATTACAGGTAGAAAAATTTGTATTGAAAGTTTATGAGAAGTAGTGTGAGTTATAATATTGTGGACTAACCTACTAATTACAATTGGCATCGTGGCGTTTGCCCTTACACAACAATTCTTTCCGACCATGTTTCCCAAAAGTCATCAAGAATGTTTTATATGGTTGAGTCTTTACTCTATAATATACATTTACGTAAATAGATGAGTTGTTTTGTGATAAAAATTAGCTAAATTAAATTGATTAAGTGTGTAGAAATCTATCTATGTATCACGAGCACCTAAAAAACGAATCCTCTGTAGAGAAACTCTTGCCAATAAATTATTCCTTAGAAGTGGATGTTTCATGTCGGGCCGAATATATCTCTCTGTTTACCTCCCGCTCACGACATTTCCCCCTTTTGCTCACTTTCTTTCCTAGAGGTTAGCTAGTAGTGGGATTGTGTCGTTAATTCCGAATCCAATTCAATTTACTATTCCCAACCAACCAGACTGGCTGGGAACGGAAGAGTAAGGGGAAAAAAGTCAAACGAAATCCATTTAAATGTCAGTCAGTCACCACGACCAACTTCAACTTGCTTTACCTACCCCTACCCTACCGAAATTATTTCCAGCAAGGAAAGTTATTAGCGTAAGAAACCGAAAATCTCAATAAAAACAAGACAAAAAAAATCTCTCTACATTTTTTCTCTAAATTTCCAATTACCCTTCCATCTACAGAAAATTAAATTCCATTACGATTGTAGGTAATTCAGCTAAAATCAATGATGGCAAATCAATTAGTGGGAAAACAATACTCGTCTACAAGGAAAGAAATCAATTGTTTTTCTAGACACACGCCACATTTTGAACGAAATGCCGTAACACGGAGCCAGCCACCACCAAAACCATTTGGATTTGGGAATTGCTTCATTTTGTTAAATAAGGCTTATAGGTATTACATCCCCTACCAAAAAATCTATCACTCTGCGTACATTACGTTGAAATTGGTCTTGGTGTTGTCTACAAGCATTGCCTAATAGACAAGGCTTCCACAAAACCATTTACATTTTTACCCTAGTTTAATACCTTATAAAGACCTTTTTAGAATAAACCTACCAAGTTGTAACTCAGCAGTGAGCAGCAGCAGCAGCAGCAAAGGCAATGCATAGTAAAAATGATATTATATACTGCTACTTAGCCATTATTTCCTTTTTGCTCTATCTGCCTGCTTGCATTATAGCTGACATGTGTCTGACCCAGTTTTTCCCACAAAAGTGAACAAAAGGAGAGAGAGAAGGTGAGTGCCGCATGCTAAGGCTATAACATTGTCTGTACAGCCTACACTTTATTGGCGAGAGCTTCGCTTTTTTATCTTTAAGAATGGACACAAAAGTTACTTGTGTGTATATCCATCTATCAATTTTTATCTACCATAATTTTTTCCCTTCGCTCTGTCATCTAAAGAGTCTTCCTTCATTACGGTAAGTCACACTTGGCATGCATTTCGAGTGTGTGTATATATGCATATCTGCGATTGTCATGTATATGTCGCAAGAAGTTCTTTTTTGAGGACATTATTACATTACCATGTATTAGCAGACAACAACAACAAAAAAAATTTTTTTTTGCGGTGAGGTATAAATTTTTGAAACGAAATTGACGAGTTGGAAAATAAAACGATTTGCCAAATGATCTAGCTTTTTAGCCATATTTCCTTGTAGCAAACAAATGTAGAAAATATATATTTTAGAAAAGGAATCGTCAGACAAAACACTACACAATGTAATTAGCTATAGCAAAATAGTATAATGATAAAAATGTGAACCAACATTGCTTCCCTACTTACCTATGCACCCGGGATGCATATAAATATATACACACATACACACACTTTTTTATGAGATATAAAACCATCCTGTATTGTTTATGTAGATTTTTTTCTCGAGGAGTAAACGAAATGACTAAATTTATTACGGGGTAAAGTAAAAGCTTAGCTAAAAAGTTTTACCCTAGCGTGTGTGGTACATAATAATAATAATAACGCTATATGGTAGATTGGTCAACTCTCCTCTTTGGGGAATATTGTGATAGGATCTATTGAAAGGATATAGGATTTTTATTATTAGTAGGTCTATAAACGTTAGGACTCATTAGGTAATAGAAAATAGCGACATATTTTCTACGCACCTACATTTTGCAATAATGCTTGATGATTACTTATTTAACTCAAGAGAACGTGTAACGGTAATGTTTGTGGTTGACGACAATGAATACCTTGATTACGAATTGATCAACTTGGATAGCACGCAGAAAACTTTTACCCTTAAAAACATTGAGACTTTTATATACCTAGACGAATCTAAAAAAGACTTGAAAAAATGTGTGCTTCCTTAAGAGCTAGAACTATAATACCATAATTATTTATGACTCCCTACGCGATACTATCTTAAAAATGGAAGAAAAAATTGTCCAGCAGCCATTTTGACATAGTTGTTATTTTAAAAGGGCTTGTTAGCTTGGCTTTTTGGCTTCTTTCTTAAAAAAACAGCGCAGCCATCCTCATACTAAGCTGTCTTATATTACAAAATTATAGAAAATCTGTAATTATACTCTTTTTGCAGTCTCTAATCCGTCTTCTACCGCATTGTCTCACTGTATATTGTTGACTATCTAAAATCTCTATAAACTAACTTATTGGAAATACTTAGTGGATATTATTATTATTATTTTTATGCTATTAATGTACGTTTAACGAAAATGGCATTCTGCTACTCCGGTGAGACATATTTTTCACTTGTCTCATTGTCTACGCGTCTACTTTATGCATCGAGCTAAAAGTTACACCTATCATTCATTATATATTATGTATGTATATATACACAGGAATAAAAAGTACGACCAAAAAACTCGTCCGTAAATGGCCTTTGTAACCAGCTCAATATTTACCCTTGAAGAGTACAGGGAATTTACGTATGTAGATGTAGACTACACATATACACACACAACCTTACGCTATATGCTCACCAAGAAAAGTTGAAGTTCCTAAATAACGTGTTTCAAGGTAACTTAAAAGAAAAACTACTGCATAGACTTCTTTTTGCTTTTGATGAGGAGTCGAGTGTCATAATAATAAATATAGTTTTACAAATAATATATATTTTCCACTACGACTGACTTAAATATATGCATAGTAGGTAATATATGTACACACACATGTAATGCACTAAAACGATATAGTTTTTTTTAGCAATGTGGTATTATGTCGTGAGTAGAACACGGTATTTACATAGTGAATACTAAAAAAAAACTTCAATATTTTTCTTGTTTCTTGATGCTCCAGATAAATATGTTTATGCATGTGGAGGTTTTTTTAGGTCTTACGATTTGATTTTTACGACTCGAGAGATGCAATCAGACTATGGAAAACGACAGACTGAAGTTCCCCAAAGATTGAAGAATGTCCACAGGATGAATACTGCTGTTGCTGGGCTTGCTTTTCGGCATCCAAAGATGAGGAGCCTGACGAGGCGGATGATGGGCTACAGATGGAATTATTGTTGTTTATGTTAGTCTCATCATCACTGGATGAGGAGGATGTGTGCCCAGAAGGATCATTACTATCACTAGAGGTGTTAACAAGATTACCACTCTCGACCAGAGGTGGTGGAACGAAAGGTTGGCTAGGCTCATCTTTTTCGGCTTCGCTTTCTTGGAAAGTACGTTTTATGTCACAGCGCTGCTCATCACGAGAAGATGGAGTGGTCGGGGTGGTGTTCTCTTTGGTGTCTGAAGAGCAGTCTATAGCTTGCTCATCCTCGTCCTCCTCGTCGTCAACATCCTCGCTGCTGGTGGGGAGCTCCATGGAAGGGGACACAAACTGTGGGATCGAACACGGAAGTGGGCTCATCATCAGCCCGTTCCCCATGGTGGAGGGTGAAAGAACTGTTGGATTTGTGGTGGCAAATGACGAGGAGAATATGGGGAACACGGGAGAGCTAATACTAAATGCGTGGTGAAGCCCCCCGTCATTCCCCCACGAGGTGGTGGTCACCGTTGGAAAGTCGTCGTCCGAAGTGACATCGTTGGAATCCTCGTTGCTACTACTCATGCTGTTGCTGCTCTCGTCTTTATCCATTCTCGAGGAGTGTGGGATAGCACCGTCGTTATCACTTTGGAGGTGGGAGTCTTCATCGTCGTCGTCGTCATCATCATCATCGTCATTGTGAGAACTCCCAACCACCTCTACGAGCTCGTCGTCGATATCCATACTTTTAGCTGAACTGGAGTTGGCATTGCTGTTCATGATGGAGGTAGAAGCACCAAGGAGGCAAGAGGACGTTGCTTGCATGGCAGCGGCTGCAGCCACGGCAGCAGCTGAGATGGGGCTCATGCTCATCCCATGGTGGACCCCGCTGGAGCTGGCAAGAGATGCACATGCAGAAATGGAATAGGAAAGAGCAAGAGATGCCAAAGGGCTCATTCCGGCTGAGGATGCTACAGCGGCAGCAGCAGCTGCTGCGGAGGTAAGAAGAGATAGTGTTGTAGGCGTGGATGGAGGCGTAGGCCAGTCACTCACTTCACTATCACCCACAACGTCAACATCCACGTCATCATCATCCAGGGAACAGTCATCTGTGACAACATTGAGGAGGCTGGTGGGATCCTCGTCCAGCCGGGCCCTCTTGGATTCCGGTTGGAAACTCCCCGCCTGGGAGCCAGTGGATGACGTGATGTGTGATGCTGATGATGACGTAGACGGGGTGGATGACGACACGGAGGAGTACGGTGCAGAGATCATCATGGAGCTCACATTGGAAAGGGAGCAGTCTAGGGAGGAGGAGGAGGAGGAAGACGGGAGCCCAGTGCAGTTTGTAAATGATACAGAGTCTAAAACGGAAGATGAGGAATCACAGGGATTGCTACTGGTACTAGGCCCACTACTTGAGGAACTCGTGACCCCGGCGTGCATCGCGTTGTCATCGTCATCAATACTCGAAATGATACAGGGCGTCGGTGGGATGTAAATCTGACTGAGAACAGCTTGAACATCACAGTCGTCCTCAGACTCATCGGAGAGCGGCCGCTTTCTCGGGTTGTGCATGATGGAAGGACTGTTATGGTGACTTTTATCGATTGTTATGCTATCCAAAGGAGACGGCCCTTCGGGCTCTATAAGTCCAGGCTCATCGTCCAACACAGGCTCATCCACGACCGACAAGTCGGATAGTCTAGAACACGCAAAACTTTTCCGGTACGAGGAGCACGAGCTAAGTCTTGGGGTGTAGCCACCGTGTCGCATCATTTTCTCTTCGCGAACTTCTCGTTGAAGTCGCTTTATTGTATTATTGATTAGAACGGAGCGGCGGAGAAAGCTCTCGGGATCTTCGATCCGTTTCACTTTGGCCAGTGACATTTTCAGCACCTGATAAATCACACAAAAAACAAAGAACCGTCAGAGATAAAAAATCCTTCCTTACAACATACCATCACTACATGTAGATATCAGCCAGTATGATCATGCTGATCACATCGCTCGCACACAATGCATTTCACAAGATAATTTTATCCTCTTCCCTTTTGTCCTACTTTCTTATTCGCACAGCCTAGACCTGGCTTTTTTATTCGAGCTCACACAACCCAAGCCAGAGTCACGAACATCTCTTTTGAGTAATCTAAACCTAGTGCTGCTGCGGCTGCCATGCATTTTACAGACATCATGATGCAGGGTGATATGTACAATTGTTATCATTTTCAGAGAGTGGACGTGCACTCGACGTATATATTATCTGCTTGTTGCATTCTCTTTTTTTCTATGTCTATATCACTTGACTGCTACCCTCTGTGATGATATTATAGGGGAGCGACTGTATTATTTCTTTTAAACAATATTTTTATGCATTACATTACATTTATCTCCTTTAGTCCAAATGAGCGTCACGGATAAAACGAATGTGAGGTATATGGAAGGCTAGAAGGAATTTATAATGTGCATTTTCAACTTTTCACACAAGGCAAGTGTGTCTTTGCTTAAAAAAAGAAAATAAAACGGGACAGTATACACTTGCTGCTCACTTCCACTTCCATTTTTCTAAATTGCACTGCATTCCTCCTCCTCAAGGGTCAGGAAAAGAGACAAACAAGAGGTGGAAGAGAGTATGCCAGAGCAAATAGAGAGGTAATATAGCTTTTTTTTCTTTTTCTGACACAACTCATTAGTTAGTTAATTAGACATGAGCCTCACCTAATAACTCTTATCATTACGGGGCCCCAGTGTGAGCAGATTTGTGTTTCGTAGAAAGGGAAAATTATCAAGAGCTCTCTGCACAAAACTTTTTAGTTGAGCTCGACTGCAGGAAAAACCATCAAAATATGGTGGTGCTGTGGTACTCCTGCTGGTGATGAAGCAGAAAAAAGGGGAAGAATGAAATTGGAAAATGTGTGGCAGTAGAATGTATACATACAGCTACTACTCGTATCACATTCAAAAAGATTTTATTTTTCAGCAGACTCATCATTACCAGCATGCATCACTGTTTTCTCTGGATTACCAAAAGTGCACTATGTATACAACATGTATCCTCAAAACGTATATTTTTTATATGGATTTCTGTACGTTATCAGCAGTATTCGTTGTAAAAACATTTTTACATTTAAACAGAGATATGTCTTTATGCCTTGCTCAACCAAAATTCAGAGCAGGCAGAGCAGAGGGAACATATTATATTGGGAAAATTCTCTGATAATGATGATGTTGCGCTCTCGCTACTCTCCTGGTGCACATATGGTTCACTTGTTTTTTCTCAGCTACCTAATATGTGTTTCAAGAAAAATAGCTACACTTTTTCTAGAGCTATTTTAAAAACTGAAGAGCGATTAGTGATAAATGTTTCTTTTCTGGAATGCACAAGGAGTAGCAGGGAAGAGGGACGGGAGAAGATACATAAAAATGAATAGAAGATGGATCATGTGAAGACGCGCAATAAATAGAAGGTGAAGGGAAAACATGTTTGTTATCATCGCCAAAAACCCGATATGATGTTTTCAGCTTGTTGCCTATAGACAACTTCCTTTCCTCATTTAACGTAAATACCTATAGTGCAAGTCCGCATGTGGAGAGTGATGATAAAAATGTGTGTATGGATGTGTTAGTGATTTGTCTTTTGAGAAGGTGAATCATATTTTTTTTATTGAATAAATATTTTATTTTTTTCTCTTCCATTTAATACCTCACTCATTCTCTCATTGTGTAATGTGTGAATGAAGAGATCTTCGAGTGTCAAATGGGGAGCACACTCCAACAAAATTGACTTGTCTTGGCAAATGACGAGTTACTAGACACACACAGATGAAAACAAGGTTACTTCAAGTTCACTTGGCTGGCCTTGTTTCATAATCATTTCTCGATCTCCTATGTATGCATACATAATATTCAATAAATGGCTAAATACACTCAGCTATTTGAATTTTTTATAAGCAAATTCATTTATACAATGAGAGAGAGAGAGAGGGAGAGAGAGATCGGCGAGATAGAAGTCTGCAGGAATATATGACAAAAAAGTGGTGTGGTACTGTAACTGACTCGTACGTTTTTTTGCTACTACATTATACTGCTGCTGCTACACATATTTAGTGCCTTTTTATATAGTTCATCATTTCCATTCCACTTGATGATCTGTCAGATATCCCAATTGGCAAGTCGGCATCAGAATAGCAACTTAATAGCAAGTCTCTAGCAGTGAACAGGTTCATAAAAGGTGTACTCATATTATGCAGAAGCGCCCATATATATACCTGATATGCTAACAAGAGGGAATGAATAAGGTATGCATACATCTCAATTAAATATGCATTATTCACTTGGCTCCCATCACCGTTTTTAGGCTTTAAATTTATGCAGCTTCCAGAAGCCATAGAATGGCAAATCAATATAGGACTAATATCAGTATGAGAACAAGATGACAGAAAACCACACAGTCCATGCAATTCTAAATCCAACTAAGAATATCCAACTTGAGTATATTTTTGTATACAATACTAAATCTGCTCGTAATTAGGAGTTAAAATCAAAATTTGCAACCACGTTAGTTTAAAACCCAAACTCAATTAATTTAAACCGTTTTACGTGCATTTTCACAGTATATTATTCTGAATAAAAGATTACGGTTATTCAATGATCTCCCGAGCATCTCTCTATCAAGCCAACCAAAATACACACTTGTGGGGAGCCAGATCACACACAAGCTGTAAAAGCCTGGTGTACGTGACTGATAAGTGGTAGGAGATTACGTAAAAACTCGTGTTTTTTTACTCGTCTATAAAGCTCACCACGACGGTTGGGCTGAGTGAATCGACCAGAGCAATAATGTATCTATCTACACCATTTTCACGATGCATTTTACCTGTAAACCGATACATTTACAGAGCTCCTTTGTTGACTACAAAACATTGTGGAGTCTTTGTGTCCAAAATGTCGTACCCATTTAGAAACTAGTAACTAAATATTGGCAGGCCATTTTCTACCAAATGTGACCAGAAGAATAAAAGAGATTTTATTCTTTTGACGGTGAGCATCATCTCTGATCTTGATCCACTTTCTCATTTTCATTACTCCTGATCTCCCAATCAGCTCACTCACGACATTTTAACGTCACGAGTATATATCCACCGAAAAAATAAAAACTTTTTTAATCCTGCCACCACCACCACCACACATCCATAATTTCATGAGCCCCGAAGTCAACTTCATAAATACAGAAAGGAAACCAGTCTCAGCGTACAATCTTGCTTTGATCTCGTGTAAAAAATGGTATGCTGTACGATTCTCGCTACACACATATTTTTTCATTGAGTAAATGTAACCAAATCCAGACAGTTGCAATATTACGGTAGCTCTCTTCTGAGATAACTCACCAGTCACCTCTATACATTTTTTTCCCCTCTCTCTCTCTCTCTCTCTCTTTTAGTGTTCGTAATTTTCTTCAGGTTTTTTGTGTGTACTCACATCACACCGACGGACACATTTTGAGACGGAATGTGTATCCTAAAATCTCCTAATACACACCCGGTTTGGATGGCTCACTGGTTGTATGCATACCGTGCTTGAGATGGAATGCAGGCATGCATACATAACACCCTCAAATAACCACCATTTTTATATAACCATGTGTGTACTACATAAAAACTATGTGTTACACACTGCTCACTAAAACTAAACTAAATACAACCATGCCTGCCTCCTTCTCCTTGCTTCGTCCGCACAAAAAGAAAAATTGTGAGGAGAAGAGAAAAAACTGTGTAAAGTAATGGTAGCTGGATGAATATTTCATGAGTTTTCCTCTCTCCTTTTTCTTCCTTTTAGTTCACTCACTACATGTCTATCTTAAAACCAGAGAGGTATATGAGCTCTTATTCTCTTTTTTCTCAAAGTCAGTCTCTTTTTTTATCGTTTTTTACTCTTTTCTCCTCCTGCATTGTGCTCTGCGCCGAAGATAAAGAAAAAGTGTATCCGTCAATGGATGAGATACATGGCGGATATTATTGGCTTTTTTCGCTTCCCATACAATAGTAATAATACTCTTAACATTAGTCATTTACCGTACGCATACGTTTGATACGTCGTCGTCGTCTTGAGAGTTGTGCCTCACGAGCCGACGAAGCACGACGTATTTTTGCCAAGCAATTCCTTCTTTTTCAACAGAAATAAATGTCACTTGTCACTTCACAAGAGAAGGACAATATTATACACACACGGTACACTATGTCTATGTTTTTTGAGGGAATGTCGGGACGAGAACAACACTAAATTATGCATATCTACATATGTACCTTTTTGTATTCATACACAAAAGAAAGTGGCATATTATTGAATGTGTACATCTCTTTTTGTCTTGATTGTCAGGAAAACGGAGAATTGAAAAAAGTTCCCATGAAGAGGGCATTCATGTGTGATACACATGAACCGAGCTAGCCTTGATTTTTCAACAATTTTTATTCACTCCCGAGCCAAACAGAGTCACACGGGAGGGGAGTTAGGAGTTATTTGAGGGAAAAGTTTTTACTAAATGGAAAAGTTGGAAGGTTAATATACCTCTGAATAAAGGATGCATATATGCAATCCAAAAAAAACTTCCATTATGACCACGGATAACACAACTTTTTATCTTCGTGATAAAATAAAAAAAGCACACAAAACATGGGTGATTGTGATTGAGAAAATGCTTATAGTTTTATCTTATATAACCTGGCCGTTGCGATGTGTTGTGGTGAGTAGGATTTGGAGTTGTCTAAGGGTTATTTACTGTTTTCATCTGATGCGATGTGATATACACAGCTGAGTTGGAGTTGTCAGAGATGAAAAAGTAAAGGAAACTAATTGTACGATCGACCTGTTATGGTGTGGTTACACAAAAGTGGAAACCGCGGCTGGATTACTTCACAAAAGAGCCTAGTTATTGGCGATCAGCTAGCAACCTAATGTATGTATATACCGTCATTAACAATGCAAGTAGCGACAGGGCCATCAAGGGAAAACCGCAATAAAATGGGAATTGCAGTGGGTCCGACCTGCTATTCACCAAATGAAGGGACTAATTTCAGCGAATAAAAATGAACCCATGCGTTTGGTGTGACCTCACATATGGATTTTTCAGTAATGAGTTAGACCTTTAAAGAAAGTGTATGTTTGTTTGTGGTAGTGACAAAATGGACACGGGACAAGTCTGAAAAATACTATTTGTAGGGTACCCGTTTGTCGTAAGGTGGTGACCACGAAGAAAGGCAATAGGGGGTTGATGATGTGAATAAAATGGTATTAAGGAAAGTCCATATTCTCTTTTTTTGTTGATTATTAAGTGCAAAAAGGTTGAAAACGAGAAAAAAGTGGTGAAGTTAGAGCTCCCAAATATTGTGAATGCGGAGAGAGGGGAAGCGAAAAGGAAAAACTTTCAACAACTTGGCTGGGGGCAAAGCAACTTGCCACTTGCTTTCTGCTGCTCCTGCTCCTGCTACATTATTACTCCTCCTAAACTCCATTATATAGGCATGAGCGTATACCAGTGGAAATAATTTCGGTATAAAATACATATCTCCTCATATAATATTCATCCATGTACTCTCTGAAAAAGTTAGTTATTTCACTGGTTGGTGGTCCTCCACACAAATACTGACAAGATATCCAAGACACACATGCAATACTATAGTTAAATCCACACGGAAAAAATGTTCATGTGGCAAGTGGCAAGTTCCCATTTTGGACACATGCGGCATTACACATGCATATCAACACAAGGATTTTTTCTTGCATGCATGCCTGGCCATGCCATAAACAACTTTTTGCAAACACATACACACACACAGAGTGAGAGAGAGAGAGAGAGAAAACTGGACGCAGAGAACCACGGAGAATGTTGAAGGAAAGAGTATTCTGGAGGGACAAGAGGGACACGACGGTCGCTGGCAGAAAACTATTTGGTTGCACAGTGGTTGACACCATTTTTCATTCTGCACTGTTGAGCATACAAATAAATTATTGTCCCTTTTTACAACCAAGTTTCTCTCCGCTATTTTTCTCGGCAACAAATGGGAATCAGAAGTTCATAGGCTCAAACGGGGAAAAATATGTGGGTAAAAGTTAACATGATATTGGAGGTAGGCACATAAATAACATGATTTACCACTTTGTTCCCGTTCAAACGGAGTGGAGAGCGGAGTGTGATTAGCCCATTTTTTGGAAATCGATTTTGGAACAAAAAAACCTTCAAAGTAAATAGCAAGATGGATTGGTATCAAATTTGCGATAAAACGATTGTATTACTAGCCGTTAGTCAATACTCAATGTCAATGGTAATCCAGAGTAGCTCGGTTATTGATTCTAATACAAAAAATATGGGTTCCACTTGAAATTTCAGGAATCTGGGTGAGCCGTAACGGAGATATGGGTTTTTCGGGGAAACTGAATTCTCATAGCCACTCGGCAAGATTACGTGTGGAAGAAGAAATTGGTAATATTACTTTGGGTTCAATAACTCAACCACTTTTCCCTTATTATTTGCTAATGCTTGTAACTTCTCGGGGTGCATTGAGGCTCACAAATAATCATGTTGAGCTTCTTGAATAAACCCTTAATAGCCCTTATTTTGATAATGGTGCTTAACAGTAAAACTCATTCTACCACACCACCATCACACACATCCTCAGCTTGTATTCCCCATTATAGGTAAAGTGCACGCGGAGAGGGTTTTCGCAGGGAAGTTTTGAGAGAAACCTGTGTGATGTGAGTTAGAACAGTCATTGCTTTTCCTCTGTGTGCTCCTACTTAATTTAATAGAAATCCGAAAGCATGCCGAGATGACTTGAAAGCCCATAAAATCTCCAAGTTAGTTACGACTCCGAAAATTTCTGCCTGCCCTTGTGAACACTGAGGCGAGAGGCGAGGCTTGACAAAGGAACTATATACTATTTACTATATACTCGTATCTGAGGGAGCTAACTCACTTTGCCCGAACTTGTACTCGCTGCTAAACAATTCAATCTAGACTCGGCCAAATGCATACCATTTTTTGTGCTTGTCCTTCCGTCCGAACTTTTTTTCTGTGAATAATTACTCTAGAGTCGTAACCTAAATTGGAGAAATTAATTACCAAAGGACGTTGCTCGCTAAACTTACACCTGACGGGTGGCTAGGTAGGTGGACTAAGGAAAAAAGTATGAAACGTGTATATTTTACTTACTGTAAGATATCGCATTCACTTTGGACTAATGCACTCCTTATCTACCTTTTATCACAAAACGATTGTTTGTGTGGGTATATATACAAAGTCTAAAAGTGCATTAGAGTGGTTAACTGCATACGTGCACGTAATGACGTTGGATTTTGTATGCATTTTGTGATTCACAAAAGAAGACAACACATTTTTTTCTTCTTTTGCTTGTATCCGACCGACACACGAACAACGTTACCTTTTTGTTAAGGATGGGATGTTGGCATGGCAGGGGACAAAGTGAATGCATGAATGCAATGTGCAACGGGATATGCGTACTCCGTGTACCCCGCCGTATATCTCTCACTCAACATCAGGTTCGTCGACAATAAGTATCACTGTTGACTATATCTGTTTTGATATTCCTCGTATCCCATCTCATCTTTTGGCTTGAGCAAAGATACACATTATTTTTGTATATATTCCAAGGCTGTGTTACGTGTCCGTCCGTTTTGCACACGTCTAAACTACACTGACTTTTTTATTCGCTATATATATGTATCCGCGGATGCTTCAAGCGGAGAGCACTAACAAACACAACCAGAAGCAAACAACCTTTTTAAAGCTAGAGATCACGCTGGTGGGAACACTTTAAGCATGCCATATGCCTTCATTTATATACCAAAAAACCATATAATGCCCCTTGAGGTTTTATTGCATTAAAAGCTGAGAAAAAATGGGAGATTTACGCACTGTTGCTCTCACTTCTTTTCCCTTTTTTTGCTTGCAAACCACATATTGCAAATACGAATGGAGTACAAAATCCCTAGCATTTTTGCTCTAAAACTGGTAAACCAGCGAAAAAAACTTTAGAATACATAACACATTACGTAGGCAGTCATCCAAGTATGACTGTGTTTAGCTGTAAACATTACACCAAACAGAAGACAATTCACAATTTAGAGTTATTAGTTTGAAATCTCATATATAATAACTGCGCGTGTAAAACTAAAAAATTTTCTCTGAATCTTGCAGCAATATATTGCAGACAATGTTAAGTTGAACCACATAGCGCAGATTACGTGAATGCAAAAATTCTACCAAATAAAGCTTCATTTAAATTAAATTCTTTTTCAAAACATTTTTTTTTCATTTCAACTTTTTCCCTTGTTTACTAGATCCTTTCTGAATAATAATGTTTCAAGATGAGAAAAAATCTGTGCAATTCTCCAACAAAAAACTGGTATTCTATGTGATACAAAAGTTTAGATGGTGAAGATGATTATGAAGTCTTGTCAAGTTGCTAAACCATAATAATCATGTAAGTTTAAATGTTCACGTTTTCCCAACTTGATAAAATTGTTATATTTTTGTAACCTCTTAAGTTTCTGTCTGCCTCTGTCACTCTCCTGTCTTTCAAAACTATCATTTTCATTTTGTCAGAGGGAAAAAATGTTATATATCTTGGACAAGGCCATCATATTTTTTGTGAGATTTAAGAGATACGAGTATTTTGTCAGTTTACATGGAATATATGACATTTTTCGTTTTTTATTTGAAAAATATGTATTTCGGTTTTATTAGTGCCTACTGCCTATACTAAACCAGGCCGTTTTTTTCTCAGAGCCTGACTTGCATTTTTAAAAGGAGTTTTCCTTTCATTATAAATCTGTCAAAGGGAGCATAATTTTTACACTAGAAGTGAGTGATCCACAAAAAACCCAGATGGGATGAAAATACATATTTCCACTGCCAATAAAAACAGGGGGATAGCAACTCGCATCTCACATATTGGCCCACCTCATTATAGGTAACACACGAAAAACATTTTTTTCCTGAACGTAGACATGCCATCATATTTTCTGGATTGTGATGTCAAATGGAAAAAATAGTAATAAAGACTACATACATCTCTACAAAATTTGTTTTCTTTCGACGAATTCAACTCAGGTCATGACCCACTTTTTCAAAATTAGTTGGTGTTCCGTACATACCGACTTTTAATGTAGGTATACCGCTCTACAATTTTTTACTACTAATGAAGTCGTATTATCGGGATAAATGTGAAAAGCAACGAGTTCGTTTTACGACGGAGGCTAGACCGGAGTGAATAATAGATGAACTATATTTGAATAATATTGTAATGCGGTATACGCGCAAGAAGTATACCCGCGTGAGTATGGTCAAACTATTTTCTTGGCTACGCTTGCACTGCTTGCACGTAACTTTGATATTTCAATTCATGCATTTAGTAAATAAGAAAAAAATGACAAGGTACATTTTTAAATTATGTAAATATTTCCTCCTCTAAAAACTCGACCATTTTCAGAATATATTTGTTTAAGGCTCGGATTCTTATTGACTGGAATGGCATGATTGCATTTGAAGAATGCAATTACTTTTTTGAACAACGCGATATTTACAAGGTTCCTACAAGAGACCGATTTTCTAGAGAATTTCTTCATTTAAAAACGAATTCCTAGTTATTTTCAACAAGATTGCAACTGCATTACAAGCCCAATACATGATACATATTACATTACATATTAAATAACTGTATATATACTTCTTTCAATAGTTTTTACATCTAGGCAATAATGGAATGCGCATTTTCACTTCGAAACAAAAAAACATTATATTTTATTTTAGAAAAAACCAACTCTTCACATTTTTAAACTCTCCTTGTTTTTACACACCAACAGTTTGAGAACTGCATCAAGAGCAATTTTTTTAAGAAGGAAAAAAAAACTGTTGGTTGTTGGCACCCAGTGTGGCTTTCTATTCCAAAAAGGTTGAGCGTGAATACAACACAAATTTTCTTAAGAGACATGTGGTTTATAGCTCTACATGAATACGAGTGTTTCATGTGTGTAACACAGTGAAAAAAGGTAATTTGCAGTTGGAATCCGCACATAGTCAACTTTTTGGTGATTTGTATTCTATCCCACATAAAAATCAACAGTACTTTTTCGACTCCCTCCTGGTTTTCTTCTCCTTTTTATAACCCTCATCATCCTGCTCATATCATTTAACGCTAGAAACACTTCTCCTGAGAGAACTATAGTTTTAACTATTATGATGATGTGGTTTTCAAAAGTCACTCCAATTCGGAATGTTAGTAATCTTGCCTAATCCCACGTGATTTAAAGGCTGACGAGCAATCGTTTCGGTATTTATTTAGCATGAAAAGTTGATTTGATTGAAGGATAAAAGAAGATAACTCTGAAAGTCAAGTGCGGATAGGTATGTACAGTGAGGATTTGTCTACAAGAAAAAGATTTATAGTTGGTCCTTTTTATTGAAGGAGTTGTCGGAAAGACACTTTGTTTAAAAAAAAAGTTGAACTCAGCCTACAACATCCTCTTGGTTGGCTAGCAAGAACAAATATAAATAATGCTTGTGATACCGAACAGAAGCTAGTATATAATGTAGAGAAGAAAAGAAAGCAATCAAAAGGAAGGAAGGAAATCTGCTTGTTACACAAAAGGGAAAAGAGAAACATAAAAAAGACAGAAAACTGAGGGGAATTAAAGATGAAAACCAAAGCGGAGAGCTAGAGACAGGGTGAAGAAGAAAAAAGGCCGAAAATCGGATTCACCGACAGAGGCCGACGTCACAAGAAAATGGAAAGGAGAGGATAAATGCATATATCCAACGTTATATCCGTAAAAGTTTTAGTATATATCCTATATAACACTGGGAAAACGTTCTAGGGACATTCTTGTGTGTAAAAAGTTGTGCAGCTGGAATTTCTCGAATATTATAAGCGAGGGAGACATTGAAGGAGTAAAAGTGTGCAACCGGGTGAATAAGGGAATATACACAGAGAAGGAGAAAAGGAAAGAAAATGTGAATGTTGTTGTTGGAATGGGAAAATGGTTTTCCAGAGAAGAGAGATTCACTTTTCTCTCTGCTGTCAGACCCAAAACCTTTAGTGGAAGAACTCATAGAATTTTTTTTCGGGATATACCCGAACGAAGATCTATAAGTTTCCGCTTTATAACATTCCTGGAGGTACACTGCTTTCTCCTGGAATAAAGGATAAAATGCAAGGCATCATGCAACCACCCATTGAAATGGTAAAAAAGGGAAACGTAGTCTATTATATTATGGATAAATATGCTTGTATGTGGGAGACAAGCGGAAGGAAGGTTTATACCGTTTTTTTTTTGCTGTAGAGCTACGGTTGCTGGTGCGGTGGTACATACCAGCTCGAAAAGAAGTTGTACTCTAAAACCAGTATACCATTATTACGGGAAAAGTGGCATCATGTGTAGTCTACATGTTAGACGATACTCTCACGCACGACTTTTCGGGCGAGCATGAGAGGGGCTATCGACTTTTTCATGAAATACGAAACTGGCTACAGTTAACTTTAACATGACTACAAAATATGGCTGGTTGATCGTATGCGGATTTACCTGCAAAAGGGCACGTTTCCTGTTTCCTTGTTTTGAAAAGCTCGGAGAATATATATTTTTCGAAATACAAACAGGAGGAAGAATGAAACCAAGTAGTGCAGTTTATGGGTGGATTTGCTATAAAAATTAATTTTAAATGAGATATTATGTACCATAATAATATTATCATCTAATCCCATCATTCCAATAATCCGTATTCACCACTTGTACAAAAGGGGTCAAGATTCTGTAGGGAAAAGTTTGCAAAAAAGTTGAAGTGCACACAAAATTGGAAAAATCTTATATCCTTCTTCTCGCACAGAAAGAAATCAAATCACGTACGCCACCACTCTCAGCTTTGTGCTACGTGGATCATCATCAATCATAAAGTTGAATCCTGTATACTTTTCCCCCTTCATCTCTGCGACCTATCCCTAGTTGCAGCTATTTTATGCACAACATGTGCAAACTTGAGCATCATCGTCTCTTCGGCACATGAACTTATTGAGCTTTGACCTCCCATCGGAAACTAATATTGAAAGGAAAAGGTGATAAAATGTTGTTTTTTTCCAACGTGATAAACCCATCACACTACTGCAGCCAGGGGCACCCACTGAAACATTTACTACTGCAATAAACTCCTTTAAAAATATGGTTCATACTTGCCTGCCGAGTGTGCTTATCCCAAATTCAATGCTAAATATCCTTTTTGGCCAGGGTGCCAACAAGTTTTAATGACACTTTATGCCTGTATAACCGAGATGAATATATACGGTTGCAATACGTCATTATTTTATCACTTGTAAAAAATATTAAAGATAATGGTCATAAAGTTATGTGCACATTTAGTGAGCTTATGCACATTCGTGTGCAATCAAAAGCTCTCCTATTTTATCAATATGAATATTACTGCGATTATGGCATTTTAAACAATTAAAAGCTGAGAGGAATGTGTATAAAAAGGTGAGGAAAAAATCTCACTAATTCCCATTGAGCAAATAGGTACGTATTCAACTTATTACCCGTTTCAAGAATCAAAACTTCAACTTGATCTATCTGGTCAAGTTTTAACTACACAGGGTTTTATGAGCGCCAAGCATATAGGTATATCCCGTTTTCCCCAGTGAAAATCAGGCACCGTTGTGGAATCACTCGAAAATCGGAAGATTCGAAATTGTGGTTGTTTGTAGTAGTTTCTTACTATATGGGGCTCCTTAGCGTTCTTAGAACAGTGCCTTTTGAGACAGGATGGAATTGACATTGCATGTTTTTTATTACTGCATTACATCATCATCAGGCTTGTGAGATAATCCAGGCTGTATAAGGGAGATCTCCCTTTTTTCTCGCGTTCTTCGAGGGGATGGAAATCGTGAGTTATAAAATGGTTATGAATGAAGATGCGGAAATAATAGTGAGCTTTTCACATAGGATGCGAGTGGAGCTCACAGATTGAATTAGAGAGGTTCCCACAGAGTACAGCAGTTGTTTATCATTTTTACACTAGTTATATATCCCGCTCTGCATCACAATACCGGTTATTTTCTCTAGGCGTTTTTCGTACTCACCCAACTAAACGCAGTTTGAGAGTTGTGTGCCGTGCCCGATTATATGGATACGGATGGAGTAGGGGTGATTTTTTTTATTTAGTGCAGCCAGTTGTAGTAAATCCAGATAGGGATACACTTTTTTATATTTCTTGTCTGATCCTATATACCCTAGAGTTGTCACATGAATGCATTTTGGACAAGTGGTAGAACTTGAGTGAAAAAAAGAAAACCCGAGTGGCCATATGTGAATCCCTGTCTGCAAGAAAATTGAGTGGAACCTCAATTCCTTCCTTCCTCCAACTCAATTTATATGAGTATATCATCGGGAGAACATGATTATGATTATGACTGGGGGAAAATGGAAATTTACTTTTTCAAAAGATCACAAAAACCAATTGGACAACCACAAATCAATGGTTTGAGTGGGACGACCAGTTCCCTTTGGATTTGCTTCAATTCCACTTATATTCACGTGCTTTATGAAACGCTCATTTCCTTGTCATGACCATTCACATTTTTTTGTTGCGGAGAAGGCGATGCAGGTATGTAGGTGTGCTTATAGTTTTTATGTTAGGTAAGTAGCAATTAGGGTGATGAATACAAATTCACAGACTGCCTCCGCCATGCACCGGTTTGATCATTAAGGAGTTATAAAATCAGGAATAAATATTTGCTCACGTTGCTTTTCACGTTCAGCCAGCATTGGTTACTCATTAATTCACTTCTCACTTGATTAATATTCCCAACAATAAAATATTCGAGCTCCAAATTAAGTTTGGAGCAATATTTTCTTAAAATAGGGTCAAGGTGAGTTACGGACAGATCTAAAAATATTCTCGGTGGGATCTCATCATCATCATCATATCATAAGGCTTGGGGAAAAATATAGGGCTGAGATATTATATATGCCGTGTGACATGTATGGTGTGTTGGGAGAGCGATGATGCTATCACTCACAAAACTCCGTGTGCCATATGATTTTCTGCTTGTCTTCCCCCTCCCGATGCACATGGTGGATTAGGTAGCATTTATCAAAAGCAAATCGGCATTTTCCTGAAGCTTGAGATATGCCCACCGCTTATACGTTGTGTGTGTGGGGGGGGCAGTAGTGTAACAGGAATTTACAGAAGCTACAGCGCTCACTCATAATCAAGCACACATAAAGTGATATGACGATGTGTACACAAGGCTATATCTGATATACCAAGTTATCATTATTCGTAATGGCGGAGAGGTGTATCGTGCGATATCTGCAAATTTTATCCATGTTTTCCTTGATTAAAGCGTGGATAACGAAACGGAGCGAGTGAACTTGTACTTGAAATTTTACACCAGGAGTGAAATAAATCACTGCGTGTAGGTGTGTGCAATCCTCAATTATACAATCTTGGAAATAATATATATGTTTAAAGTTGATGCAAATCCGTGAATGAGCGCAATTTATTGTGTAGGCTTTGAGCAAGAAATCCTTTATCCTTTATGTGGTAGTGGTGAGGGAGTGCGTGAACACTGGGAAAAAACACATTTCCCACCTTGGTAGGTATTACGCCATCAACCTTGCCAGGATTTTATTTGTTTGACAGGTATCAACTGTCGGAATAGGGATATCGATTGGGGTAGGTAGGTACTTCTGGAAACTATGCTTTCCGTCGTATGACCATGGGAATGGGAAACGATGAAAAACGGGAAAATCTCCTTTTCACACCACCCCGGTGGAGACATAGAAGCCAACAAAAAGGGAGTAATTGTGTTATTCAAGTTCAGTCAAACAAAGTGGGAACCTACTACTGTATGTATAGTATAGTCCCGGACACAATATTTATTTTCTCCTCTCGCTCTACTTCTCCTTCACAATTGGTTAATAAAGGGGTTCTCCCCAAGCAGTTGCACAAAGAATGTGTGTTGTACATGTTGGTATGCTGATAATGTTGAGGATTTTGTTGAAATGAAGTAGTAAATCATTTTTCCTTTCTGATTAATATATTCTCTCTCTTTTTTTACCGGAGTTCACTCCCTCGCTCCTTCATTCATTTGCTCGAGTTGTTGACTTGATACGGGAATCGTGTGGTTTGGTGATGGGGATGACGGTCTATATGGAACATTACACGGGAGAGTTGAGCAGAACACAGGAGCAAATTACAACTTGAGTGACACTTAACTTTGTGCTTTGTGTCAAGTGGTGAAGGGCCACTTGTAATGCCAACTTTTTTCCCCAATGTGAATTTCTTTTTCTTTAACTTTTACTTACATCACAGAAAACTGGGCTGTGTGTGTAGCATGTATCACACGACGACGACGAGCAAGATGTACAGTGTATACTAACAAGTACACCCGCCCGCCCGACTTTTTCTCATCTTGCAAACAAGCTGTGTGTGTGTGTGTGTGTGTGCTGTGTAGAAGAAAAGTCTTCACATAAAATAACACGCATTCATTTTCTTCATTCCCTTTTCACTTTTTCCGTCTCTCCTTCTCCTCGACCCATTTATTTTTGCGCTGAGTGAGGGAAAAAAAGGAAAAGAAGGTTTGCTTCACATGCACACACACGTATGTAGTGCACACCACACCGAATATTTTCAGCATGGCATCCCTGTTTGCTCAACTCTTTTCTCCATTTATTATTCGGTTTCTCCCATCCTATCATTTTACTTTTCCTGCAGTATTATGGGTCTCCTGGTGTTGGGCCTTATATATTATGCATGTAATATCCGATGTGAGCTCCACAATATTTCTTTTCCGGGGGAGGTACACACATTAATACATGTACATATAATGGGTAATTCCTCCTTTTTGCCTGGCATTGTCCGAGTCTTCCAGGACGGAGTGGACTTGTTGAGGAATTAAATGGAAAACTTTAGATACATAATGTGGAGGGGAACGACCATAAAATAAATGGATTTTCCACATGTCATTTCATATCGCGAAGATTAGATGTTTGTATGATGGCATGCTCCAGGACAAAAATGAAATTGACTTCCATGACCTTCACAAAACTTGCTGTCATTATTGCTACAAGTTTTTAAATAATTTACGCACTTTTATAAGCGCGTCAGTCATTTTGCTCTGCAGCTCAAATCAATATGTCTCCTGTTGGGATAGAGTCTGCCAAAAATTGGCGTGTAGTATATAGGCTGGCTCCTCCTGATATGATCACTGCGAATTTCTTTATATCACGCAATCAGCTGTAGAATCACCAGCAGCATTCGTATTTACGGAGAGTGACCAGTATGCATCATAGCCCACATGTACATTGTGTGGAACTGACGTCATTCCTTTTAGCGAAAAAATAGACAAACTAGCAAACGTTGTGAAACGGGTGTTCATTGAAGCCACTAATATTACACAATGTCCCAATACAATGTCAACACAAGAGCCATGCCATGCCATGGTTAAAGGCATTTTGAAGAGTCGCAGTTTTCATAGTTTTACCTCAGTCCCATTACGTTTTTTTGCCTGCGGCTTCCTCTCGAATATTTTATGATTCAGCAAAATCAGTGTTGAGCTCTTGACTCAATGTGTGCATACCCCCACCAACCCAATGAATCTTGTTTAAATTTGAATAATATGGGTGAATGGGAATGCGTTATATTTGTGTGTATCTCGCGTAAAATGATACATACTCCGAGAACCCCACAAATTTTGTACGTACCTAAAGGGATATAAAACACAAGGGTTTTTTGTGCTAGTAATAATAGTGCTCTTCTATCCAGAAGAATGACTCGCAAAAGAAGTATTGATGTCACGCCAGCAGCTACTACAACACAACAGCTTTAATGGTTTCGTATACAATGTATATCTGGAAAAATAATATGGTAGTCAGAAGCCACATGATATACAGTAGTAGTACGTTATAACGCTGCAGATTACACTAACGCTATATTGAGGTCATGGAAAAACTATTCTGGCCAACTCTAATCTGCTGCGAAAAGGTAAAATACGTATGGGAACGTCGGAGTGGAGAGTGATGATAAATAAATGAGGGAGAAATTGAGAGCATAATTTCGCAAGTTTCTTTTTTTTGCCACTTGCAACACACATTTTATGTTATGCATCATCAATCAATCTTTTTTTTGGTGTTCCTTTGTTTTTACTTTTCGTGAGAGACAGACTAACTACACCATTCTTATTGACGTGTGTGTGTGGACGACTGGCAACACAAACAAAAATAAACTGGGGTTGACCTCCTCACAACACGTAATGTGATTTTAAAGGGCACAAGTCGCCAGTATTTATGGGACCAGTGTGGAAAACCACAGAGGAAACAAAATGTGCGCCATGTAAAACACTCTACATAAGCCTAAAACTCGTTTTCTACAATGAGAGGAAGAAGGTAGCCGAAATTATGTACTGCATTAATAAACAGTGTGAGAGCCGCGTGAAAAAGGAAAATGGTAATTGAAAGAAGCATAAATTGTGTACCTCTATCTCGATCTCGTCAAAATCGTGTGACAATGCCTAGTTTCCTTTTGGCAAATTCGCGAGTAACAAGTCTCATCTCATATCAGCCACCAAACTCTCATTCATTTTTTTTTGCTCGCTCGTGTGCCCACGCATTCAAGGTGGTATAGAACACTATAGACACATGCACGGGGAGAAGGGGATACAAAAGCACAAAAAACTTTCCAATTTTGGGACTCTCCCATTGTGTTGCCTTTAAATCTCTCCTTGTTCTGGTCAAGTTTTACGTTCAAAAAGTACATGCGAGCCTTGGGCAATAATGGTGGTAGAAAAATACAAGAATACTAAATCCCTAAAACATATAATGTACCCCGCGTGTGGATGTGACACACAGACCAACAATGAGCAGTGCTGCTGCTGCTGTAATCTGTGTATCAAAGTCCTTGAAGTAGTGATGTGATGATATTGATAAATCTCGTTTTCAAGCTGAAATGCTTAACGCTCAAACTGCAATAATGAATAAATGACTAGCAGTAATAATTACTGGTGGCACTTTTATTGCGTCTTTCCCATACAATCTCTCGCTTTTTATGTTGCTAATCATCCTCCTGTCGTGATTGTCGACAGAGGGAAAAATCATCTTTAGACGTAAATTGAGTTTGGTTGGCTATATGGCACCATTACCGTTTTACCACGGAAAGAGTAATGTATTAGGAAATTATGTGAGGTTTCGGCAGTTCTCTCTAATAATCAGTTGTGATTTGTTGCTGTAATAATAATAGTCGTAACAATAATAACATTCGCCTAGTGTACCCAAAGTGTAACTTTTCTCAAAATGTGATGAATGCGCTCAAAGTGTAAATATGGGCGAGCGTTGGTTGCTCGCGTTAACTCAAAATCATAGAGAGGAAAATAAAACAGCTTGAAAATTGTGCGCAACCATGTAATTAAACTAGATATTAGTATTTTACTAACAAAAAAAATCTGCATGCTCAGTTTGCTTTATGAGGATATGAATGTTTATCTTTTAACGCGCAGTATATACTTTGTGGTACATTTGCCATGTTGGAGCATGACCTGAGGCGAGAATCACCTTTTGTTTGTAAATACATATTTTATACCCCTCGCGGTGGTGGTAAAGTGCACACACTCTCCCAACTTCTATATTTGTATTTTGTGAATGTTTGTAAATTGTAAATAAAATATAATATAGCTAATAATGAATGGTGGTATAGCTCAAATTTTGGTTACGAGTAGAAAAAAAAACTAATTGCAAGTGATATAAATATGTCCAAGTTTTTTTTCCACTTTGAATCAACAACGCTCATGATTTGTACGCTATTTGCGTGGACTTGACTGTAGTGGATCTACCTAATTATTTATAAATACTACATGGGGAGAACAAGGTGGGTACATCGCCGCCACTCCCCAAAAAAATAGACTGCTGCTGTGCCTTTTGTTTTGTTTTTTCGATGCCCAATTGCGTCCAATCACGTATTAGCGCTACTTTGCTGGTGTTCCCTTTCTTTGCTATCAAGTGCGAATTATTTCGATTTTTCTCCCAGTTTTATTTTAATGTAATTACGATGACGGATATGTGCACCACCACAACCGTTAATAAAACCTGACATGATGAGATGATGACCCTATCATTCAACAAAACAAACTGTATGGTGAAAAGACAGCTCTTCTGCTCAATAATAGGATATACACTATACAGACAGGCATGTCATGTGCCCAACTTTTTTATGTTCGTACCTCTCCTGTTTTATGATCATTTCCCCATTAATTACCAACTTGAGTTGACACGGATGCATATGAAATGGAAAAGGAAGAGAGATGGAAAATTTATGTTCAGTGTGAAGCCCTCGTCGCCTGCTCACATTTTAGCTAGCGGATTTAATACCTATGAATCTTTCCGGGATGAGATAAGGAGTATATTTCGTTCGACTATGAATGAGGTTGCAATACAATGTTTCTGTATTATCAATGAGTTTTACGAGTGCTTAAATAGGCATATGGATTTTTAAAGACACACACACATTGTCCATATAAAGCACATAAACTAAACACACATATTGTGCAGTAAAGAGAATACTACTGCTGTGTAGCTGGTTTAGATGAAAATGTTAAAATATTCATTATCCTCTGCCACGCTTTTACTCCTCTCGTACATCCACTTGGGTCGGTCGCAAGACTAGACTACACTTGAGGGAAACCACTGTGAAGAGCGAAGCTTCTCAACGTATCGCTTGTTTCGTTCTGGGTACATATCACACCAAAAAGCATACCTTTCGTCAACAGTAGTCAAGTCACTCGCACTCGGTGCGACTCTATTGCATATAGCGATATTGCGTAGAGAGAGAGGGAGAGAGAGGATTTTTTCCATGATAAATAGTTAGCCAAGTGATGTGGCAACGGGATTAATAATGCTAGTTGCATATTACAATATGTACAACCTAGACTAGCCTACAACAGCACACGAGAAAAAGTAGGCTGACAAAAGTATCCCAAACTTTAGTTTATACACAGGGCACACGGTATAAGTCTGCTTTCAGGTGTATTTAGTTATGCTAGTTGTGTTGATGATTTACACAAAGAGCATGTGAAAACACACACCACTCCATTTTCAGTGACCGTTTAGTCAAATAGGATTTGCAAATTTTAAAAGTAACATTGTCATAAAGTTTGGGATAAACAGGAGGAAACTATTCCATGCAAATTCAGATTTTGGAACTAGTTGTAGCATATAAAGCATGAACCAATTTGCGTGAAACAAACACAGAGCAGGGAGAAGAGCAAAAATGATTTTTCTTCAAAAAGTAGTAAATTCCTTCGCAGCAAGAAAATGAGTGTTTGTCTCCACTGAATCTGGTTTTTCGTATATAATCCTCCTGATATGAGGTTATATCTTCTGTAGTTTATCAATCTAGTAGAGAGAAAATGAGTTTCTACGAGTTTGCTTCTCCACTGCACACTTTCTGAGGGCGAGTGATATGCATAATAAGATGGAGAAGAGTCCTCTCCTCGGCTCATTAAACCTTGAATATGTAACTGGTGTATTCATGTGTCTGTTTCTAACTTCTCTCTTTGTCTGTTATCATCATCATCACCAGGAATAACATGACGTTGAGCAACACAACAGTTTTCTGCCTGTCTTGTTATAACACCAGCGGAGCAAGAACGATGTGTACACACGCGGATATATGAACGTTAACCCTAAAATGTTCACAAAATGTTGACGCTCCGAGTGGAGATACTCATTTATTTATAGGTATGCAGAGTATACAGTGTTTCACTTGTGTCGGCCCAGAGTCAAACGGGGAATGGCAACTACGTGACTTTACCTTTGAATTGGGTATATGCCTGGAGGAAGTAAACCCATTTCCAAATGGTATTTTAACAAAGTAGCTCCACATTTTCGGTAAAGGAGAAAACTCGACGGTGGGATCATTTGTAAATAATGGAGTACCGCAAAAGGCGCAAACTTTGCAAATAAAAATGATGAAAAATGGATGGGTCTGTGGGAAAAATCGGGCAACTGACAGAGGACGACGGAGCACAGTTAAAACTCGTGTGCCACCTTGGTTATATGTTATATAGCTTCCATTGATCAATAACACAAGGAAATGTTGGGTCTGGGGAAACTCAAGGTTTGACACTTGATGTGTGTATCATCATCATCATCATCACTAAAAGACTGTTGCGGTAGCTTAAATAAGTTGTAGTTATTATCCCATTCAAGACAAGGGATTTTCTTGGGTCTGTGGGAAAAATCGGGCAACTGACAGAGGACGACGGAGCACAGTTAAAACTCGTGTGCCACCTTGGTTATGTTATATAGCTTCCATTGATCAATAACACAAGGAAATGTTGGGTCTGGGGAAACTCAAGGTTTGACACTTGATGTGTGTATCATCATCATCATCACTAAAAGACTGTTGCGGTAGCTTAAATAAGTTGTAGTTATTATCCCATTCAAGACAAGGGATTTTTCCCCCACCAGATGCTTGTACTCTAAATTGAGATAATGAGAGTTGTGGTTTTAATGATTGCTCAAAGGTTAGACGTATGTAGTAGGATTCAATACTGGAAAAAAAATTGGAGGAGATACAAAGCTCAGCCGGATAATTAGCTGATTTGATTATAGATATATATCAAAAGGTAATCATAGCGTGGAGTGGATAAGTGAATAAAATCGTTGTTGCACTTGTGCATACCAGATCAAGATCAACCAACGCCTCTAGGTGCAGCCAAATATTTTAAGAGACTGGCATTCATCCCGTCGGTCGGCAATGTCAATTCTAGTGAGCTTCTCTAGCTGGCTTCACAATCCGGAATACACAAATATTTACCAAAAGGGTGACATTGCTTCTTTGTACAAATGAGAGTTTTAATCATTTTGTCTCTAAAGGTGTGTTTGCCTCAAAACACAAAGTATATGTTTTAAAGAGTAAAAGTGCAAGGCACTTGCTGCCTTTCAAATAAAATTAACTTTTGAGGAAAAAACTCTTCAAGTCAAAACTTTAAGCATCTGTTAACTCGTCTCCTGCTGACAAGCAGGCGAATGAGTGAGGCGAGATCGTGAGGCGGAGAAGACTCATAAAGAAAAAAAGGGGAACTAACAATTTTTCCCCTGCGTAAAGTACAAAAAACTTGAATTATAGATATTAGACGGGTATACTATAAGAAAACATGTGTATATTGTATGTATACACGTGTATAGGCATATACAGAGTCTAACAGTGAATTTTTCACGTAAGTGAGCAGACTACCGTCTACCCCCATCTTTTCAAGCATAATATATCCATCGTGTGTGTGTGTATGTGTATACCCTTGTTCAATTTTTTCCCCTGAATGCAGACAAAACTCTCGCTTTGTGCCTTGCACTCCTGACATTACTTCTACATTAGTTCACAATGATCATAGTGTATACCCCTCAACTTTATTCCTTTTTCCCATTTTTTCCTCCACTCTTCATTCTCCTTCAATATTTAAATAGGATCGTATTGTAACTGGGGTGCGCACGAGAAGAAAAACTATACAGACTTGAATTTTGATTATGTGCTTTACTGAATTTCTAATTACCCCAAATCCCCTTGTGAAGATCAAGATGAGAATTTTGTAATCACCGAATTAAGTGAAGGTTGTACCCTCACAATCATCTCTTAAACATGGTATCCATATCAGTATAATATGTATTTTTATCTGATCTGAGCAAGTCAAGCTTCTTATTTACTTTAAAACTTTTGCTGACAGCGCGATAAGAGAAAATGTAATCCAACCAGAAATCCCTTCCCACTCACTTGTCTCAGCAATCCGCTGTGCTACTGAACTCTCGGATGACAAGCAAACACTCAAAAACACATATATTTATATCTGTAAACTATCTATAAACAAGTCCATCCCATCATTATTAATTCCTTATATTCATCAAGTCACTCATCATCTGAATGATTTTTTAGAAAAGTGAAAAAAAGAAGAAAAATTCCTTAAAATCAGAGATTGATGATTTTGCTGAAAAATATCATATCTCTTATTGCTCTGGTTGTGCCCTACCCAAATCCACAAATCCATTTCGTGATACACAATTTTCCTCTTTTGACAATCATGCCGTTAAGTATGAAATGATTTAGAGAAAAATAAGTGGGCAATTGCTCTCTGATGATGATCATCGGAAAAAATAAGATAATTTTCTTGAGTAACATTCCCTGTCCTTTTTAATACTTGGTGAGTGGGTACTCACTTCAGACAGGAATGAAAGGAGTAATTGAAATTGGAGAGTACCTAAATGTCGTTTTTTGTTTTCAAGAAACACTGCTATTTTTTTACTATATTACTACACCAACGTTATATGAGGTTATCCTCAGTCACGTGCCGGAAGTAAAGCGAACACAATTTTTTTAGAAAGAAAAGTGTAATAAAAGGGGGATAAGGAGGCAAAAATGCATAATAAGTGTGTTTTTACAAAAAAAAATCTTGGTGAATTCTTCTCCATTTTCGAGGGGGAAAATCTGAAAAAACTTTTTTCTTTTATTTCTTGAAATTATCACATTTTATTTTTTTCTGTGAAGTGAACGCATTTGCTGGTTATTGCCACCATTTGCCCTTCCTATCTGTTGGAGGCACTTTGGGAACGACATGAAAATGACACGCGTATACCATCAAGAAGTAATAATAGTGATGGTGGTGTGGTGTGGCAGGAGACGTAGTTGGCGAGATAGAGCCCCCAAAAAAACTCCTTTTTTATATGGCCACGGCTATACCCTTAAAAACCATTAGGGTTTAGAGAGTATATCTCTATAGATTTTTGGGGATCCCAAGAGGTTCCAGATTTATCCTCTATTTTGGCTCGGTCGAGCTCTCCTGCTTTCCATACAATCTATCTATACAAAGAATTCCCCATTTTTGTTATATGAATCATCTTAATATTACCAGCAGCGAGCATGGATCTGTTGCCGCAGCCTGGAGCTTTCCAGGGAAAATGGAATCCGACAAGGGAGCAACCAAGCTGGAGAGGATCCTCAAGGGTATAGGGCAAAAACGATGGTTATACCCGAAAAAAGATCAAACTCCTAATCTTAATCTCGCTCTGCTTCACCCTCACACATCTAATTTTCTGTGAAACAGATTCACTTCTATTTACTCACTCCGTATTTGCTTTATGCTCGCTTTTTACTATTATGCTCCCTCAAGCATATTTCACTACTTTATTTGGGGCAAAAATGAGGGAAATTTTACAGAAAAAATGACGTGCACTTGTGTACATATCCCATTCATGAAGCCCTACGTTTCGTTACGTTACGTTACAACTAACCATTTTTATCAATAAACGGTTAGTGTATATCCATTTAATGTGCGCACGTCGTACAACATGTTTGCAAACTAGAATGATACTCGAGAATTTACAAAAGGGGGATTTTTATGGTGATAAAAAATGCAAAAAGAGGTATTCATTTAATGGCCATGTGGGTATATCTGATGATACAATGATTACAGGATTTTTATGGGGTATCCTTGTCTCATAAGGAAATTCCTTGGGATGATTTGTACACACTGTGTATATGTGCTGCTCTTTTGCTGCTCTGCTGCGGTTCGTTGAAGACAGTTTAGCACCAGTTAAAGAAAACTATGTGTACTATATAACATTTTAGATATGCTTGTCTACTCGAATACTACAAAACAGTAAGTGCACAACAAAACGACACTTTACTGTACTTGGTGTATAATGTTTATGTGTAGAACAGTTCTCATGTCATTCCGTAGTACGTACAAAAACGAGGTACGTAACCAGATATTGTGAAGTCTCTCTAATACAATACTATACACTTGAGTGTTTATCCCAAGACAAATTACTATACGCGTATTGGGATCTCATTCTCATAAAGCATTTTTAAATATTTTACAAAACATGAAAGGTGCATTGCTCCTTTGCTTTATCCTCTCTCATTCTGCTTTTTTTTGAGGAGGTGGAATATGGGATGACATATATCTTCATTTTTAGGCACGTACGCATATGAAAACACGGTTGAAAAAATATTAGAAAAATGATATAATCCTCTCGTGAAGAACAAGTCAAATTTTTGACTTTACAAACTGCAGCAGATTTTTGTGAACGGATGATAATCCATTGAAGAAAAAAAAACTTGAACGCTTGTTTTTCTTTTGAGTTGCAGAGTTACCCCCCAAAAATGTATGTATTTTGGGGAGTTTTATTTTGTGTACATGATGCTTTTGTGCGAACCTCTATATCCCGTTTTCTGAGGATGCTCATAAACTCTCGGCTAAATTGTAAAGAATGGGAAGCTATTATGCAAAACTGTATGTGGCCATTACCTTTTTCCGTTCTTCCCGGAGCCTGTACTTTGCTGTGAACATTGAGGGCCGTCGGTTGTTGCCGGAACAAAGACCCCCGAAAATGGAGGTCGTTGAGGACAAGCCACAAACACTTGAAGACATCATGAATGAATTGGATGGTGGATGTATATTAGGAATTATAGTTTTCGTAAAAATCACATTGACTTGAAATTACCAAACGTGTTTAACGTACCCATCTGTTGGGGTGTAATTTTATACAATTTTTTCACAGCTAAATATATAAAAACTGAATACGGTTCGCTCCTTTTTGTTCGCCAACCTTGTGTTTGATGGTTAACTCTCGACTGAAAAACTTTTTTTTACTCCGAATTGGATCAAGTTGTGAGGCAGAAATTACGCAGAAATTGGATTTCCCAGAATTTGGATGAGTGCACGATCACTATTTCGTTTGGTAAACTGATAAACTGGTCATTCCATGGAGGAGCAAGGAAAAATCATCCGAAAAAACACTCTAACCACTCTTGTTCGCCACCGCAGTATGTACTTTTCTTTGGTCTATTATTCTCTGTTCGCTTCAACTTTTCGGCAACTGGAAACACATGAGATACTTTTCGTTTTGGCAAGATTCGCCCCAACGAAGTACTCGGCAGCTCTGTAGGAGTGTGGCCAGGTATATGTAGGAGGCTACTGTGTGGCTGGAATGTGTCCAGAATGATCGGATGTGTAGCCTTTCCCTTTTCAAGTTGACATGTGCTGCTTTACATCTCCACCGAGTTGGGCAATAAGGGATTTTTTCTCCTGGTAGCTGTCTGAATTGGTGATGCGTGCGTGCGGGCGAGCTCGTCTTTCCGTATGTCGACTCTTCGAAAAAATTGGGATGGAGGAGCAGATGTCGTGTTATGTATGTACTTGTGTACACAAGTTATTTTTTCGTGGTTTGACAGTGGTGGTGGTGGTGTTGATGAACGCTCGTCAATAAAGACGACGACGGATAATGATATATTTTATCCCCCAATTTCAAAGTAACACAAGGTGTGTGTATTAAAAGTTGTTTATTTGGTGAGGTGGATGACGATCAACACTTGATGATCTCTGTTTCACAAAGGGAATAAAAAAGGAGAGAAAAATGAACTTTCTAAATTGTACAATAATATTTATCCTCTAGGAAAATGTACAGTTAGCGTTTTTACGTTGTCTCATTTTGTTACGTTTTTTTCGCATTGTAAAGCCGAGCAAAATGCAAAGTCACATGTAAAAGTTTTAAGAAAAGAATTACAGTTTGCTCACTCGTCCCCAAAAAAGTGATGCTATATCATCTTGATCCTCATCATTCTCCTCTTTTACCAAAATGTTTTACGATGTTATGATCATCATGTGCTCCTAATGTGTCATGTTCGTTTCATGCTTAGAACACGACTTTTCGCTAAAGAGGTGCTATATACATATTCATATTATAGTGAGTGAGGAGGCGTAAGTAAGCGTAATAAGGAGCAAAGGCAGAGCGCAGAAAAGGCGAAAAAAAAGAGTTGAGACAGCGTCACATGCATTTGCCATCCTACCCTCTTCTGCTTGTAAGACACAATACCTACTATACTTGTGTGTACGTAACAATAATATGTTATTTGTATCTTGTAAAATAAGGTGTGATATACCTATACACACGTTTTCAGTCTTACTGACTGACTTATGATGACAGTAAAAGTGGCACGATTTGATTTTGACAGGTAGAGAACACTAAAAAAAATGGCTGATACGGGTTCAGGTAGCTTTTTAGCTTTTGCACATATTTCGCATAATAATATATCACTCTAATGCGATGCGTATATAGTTCTCACACTATCAGGATCGCATTTTTCTCTGCGTCGAAGCATATCTGCATAATACATTCACTTGATATAAATCTTTTAGATTAACAAGCTTAGATTTCTTTTTTTTTTCGCGATTTGACATCTTGAGAGGAATTTGCTATTCAGGTTATCCTATCAATTCTTTTGGAATAACAAATGCGACACAGGCATGCAAAAAAGGAAGTCGAGTTTTCTTCTCAGATAAAAAGGATATCAGTTTTACGCAAATTGTCGCCGCGAACACATTATGGAACATAGATACGCACTTTTTTCGTCAGCCTCCAAGAACGCACAACTGTCAACAGGGCAGGGGCACAAGAGGCACGTCCTATAGACAAAAAATATCGTTGGACAAAGAACCGGATCTAATTTAGGCAATTTTTGCGCATTGACGAGTACCTATGTAGCATGTGTAAACCCAGAGAGGACAAAGGGAAACAGTACAATAGAATTCACGGCAATTATTTTCACTTTAGCGAGCAAAAAAAACGCGATGGGATGTACGCGATGGATGATGGAAGTGAGCTGTATTTATTCTCAAAGTGGGAGTTCCATCATCTTCACGGTATACTATTTTTCATGATGGATGACGATAATATTGGTACCTATCTGTATCATGATCATCATTCGAAAACCCAAAGGATATTCAAGCATTCACAAAAACTGGGAATATATGTGAAAAAATTAAAGGATGAAATTAGGGAATACACAGGAATAAGGTGGGTAATAAGGTGAATATATTATTCATGCGGAGCCCAGACAAGCCACGATTTTGTGCGACTTGTGACTTTGATTTCTACGCTGCGAGAAATGGATGCGTGCGTGGTTAAACTTTCATGAGAAGCGAGTACCTATAAAAAGTCTGTTTTATGGATATACATTTGTAATGATAATGAATGTATTTGATATCCAAGGCTGATTGACGTCATCATCTAGCCTTTCTCGCTACATTTACCGAGTGTTGCTGCTGTGTGTGATGTTACACTTGTAACGAGTAACTATTTTTTGCCCTAATACAAGGAAGAAGTTTATGGAAATGAATCGTGTATTCTGAAACTGAAATTATTGATTGAGTGTTAAATCCGTCTCTTGTTTTGGAATAACACTGACTTTACCGATTAACACATCTGATAGGTAATTAAAGCTAGTTTTAGGAAAATTGGCAGAAACATGAAAAACAGTCAGCAGGTACTGTATTTGCAGTCAGGTTAAAATTTGATTTTACGCAGTTAATTTACTTAACTGACAGATTATACATAAACTCTCGCTAAAAAGAAAGGAAAAAAGAATGTGAGAAGAGACTTGTGAGAATTTTTTCGAATGATCTTTATCGCCATCATGTAATCTAGTTGAATTATGTATGAAATAACCTATAAGATGGGATAGTCTATAAAGTATACGCAATCGCGCAACCACTCATCATTCCTTAATCACATCATCCTAAATGTATAATAATTCGTGGAGATGGAAATCTTTTGAATCTCAATACGATCACGAATACATTTCTTACATCAGACGACTCGACTGCTCTGATTGAATGAACGAGCTTAAATGTTTTATCTGTGTTGAGAATGATTATAAGGTGAACCATTATGACGAAATACTTACAATATGTGTATCAAGCAGCTTTAGTATACGACGGGAAGCATTTTTGTCAAACTTACTACATACAACATAACCCTAATTCATATTACACCCTTTCTTAAACTATTCATAAAGATGTGGACTGATTACTAAGGCGAAAAATACACGTCAGTGAGTGAGTGAGTACGTAAGTGGAAAAATGAAAGTAAAAACCACAAAAACGGTTTTCTTCTAACCGAACTAGATAGAATCTACTACCAAACAACTGAATAAAATATGTTGTTTTCCTCACAAAGCCGTGTACAAACAGTAGTAAGAATTAATGTTTTTTTTTCTGACCAGGAGGGGGTCAGCCAAAACATAAGCATTACCAATCCCTCTCGTGCGCCGCACCTCCTAACCTAACAATAATCAAATGGTGGCAATAGCGCTACGCTGCAATCAAGAGGCATAAACACGCAGAATATTGGCATTGCAAAGGTAAACAAACACAGAGGGACAAAGTGCGGTAAGAAAATAAATGCACACATGAAGGAACATTTAAAGTGTATGCAAACTGTGGTCGTGTTCGTGTTGCAAATGTAAAACAAAAAAGCCAAAAATTTGCGCACACAGTAGCCCACCCCACATTACTTTGTGTATTGAAGTGAGTGGTTACAGTCAGCAATAAAATATCTAAAAAGGTATCTCCACAATTTTATACGCACTCACAGTGGAAGTGAGCAGGGGTAATAGAGATGTATTTTGTTCATCTCAAGTCTAGCAAAAAGGAGATCCTTCATATGATAGCCTTGGTAATCCGCAAACTGTGATTTCTCTCTTTGGTGCCAAGATTTATGCTCAGATTATGAGGCACGTTTGCTTGTAACTTTGCCTTGTACATGTAATGGCAATAACAATAATAACTTTTTTCTCGAGACTCCTTTTTAGAACAGTGTGCGCGGAGTGCGGAGGGATACTCAAATAGTCAATGGGGGAATAAATGGTAAAGATTTGTGTTACTGAAAATATGTGAAGTGGATGAAATGAACTAATCGTAAATGAGTAAAACAATTTGAAACCCATATATTGAGACATATCTACAATCTTTGTTAATTGCGTATGTAAATTAACTAGCAATAAAGTACACAGCGTTCACATCTTTACAGTAAATAGCACAATTTTTTGATGTCTGCTTCCGTTCCCTTGATTGATGTATCAAGCAATACTACAGACGAGTATCTCCGCGTATGCAACTTGAGTAAACCTCTTTAATATTTCAATGAATTGGAATGTGTGTGTGTGCAATCGATCAAAACACTAGCCAGAAAACTTCTTCAATTCATTACAACAAAAAGGCTATGTTACTCCGTTCATCTGTAAGTATTATGGGCATATGGTAGGTATACACGCTTGGTGTATAGTTACAATCCCTATACCACTCTAAATGGCCACTGACTGGCCAACTGAATGAGTGCGAATGAATGAAAGACTGTGTGAACTGTACATACTCATTTTTGCAGAGTTGAGACTGCACGCTGAACACCACCAGCCCAAGTAGAACTTGAGAAGTCTAGTTTTATTGAATGGGATAAATGAACCGATTCCGGTTGCACTTTTTTCCTCCCCACACTTTTCCTTTAAATACAACGTACTGTTAGGAACGGCACTCGTATTGTGGATGACGGCTAGCAGGATGTATTCTCTTTTTCGACGCTTCAGAGGATAACAAGGGGTGCTGAGTGGTTAAAAAAAATTATTTTTACATCATAAACACCTATACAACACGGGGTGTTTACAATTTAAAAATGATTTTATTCCACAAGAAAATATATCACTTGTAAAAACGCAACGCAAGTTTTTTCGTCTTCGATACCCTGCTTGGATAACAGTAAATGACCGTGTGTAATGCTATTAAAAACGGCTAAAGTTCACTTGTCATCTTTTTTTTCTTCCTTTTTTGCTCTCCTCCGAAACTTGCTAATATATTATGTGGACGTGGCCGAGCAACTTCAACTGCGGTCTCATTCTGTGAGACCGTGAGCTTCAAGTGGTTTGGCTTTTACCTTGTGCCGCACAATGAGTGTGCTTCTTCACGAAAAAAAATATATAGTCTTTACATGCTACAAAGTTAACGGGTGTAATGCAATACTTTTTTTTGCAAAAGAAAATATTATTTAAAAAATGGTAGAGGAATGAGGTTTCACTTTTGTTACTTGCTCACACTCACACCAACAACATTCTACATATTATCCACCTCGATGTAAAGGCATATCCTTTTGTGTACTTCAAATTGGTGATCCAAGATTCAACCCAATCACAAAAACTGAATAAAAGTGAGACTCTGGTAAATTGTGTTAGCTCACGCAGTATATAAAATAGGAGATAAAAACGCAATCTTATATGACATCTACCTCAAAAAGAATACCCTGTGGTGTGTGTTTACTCAACAAGAAAATAAAACACACAAAGGTAGCCTCTCATGCGATTTACTCAAAGTTGACACTTTTTTCTGCATTATTCTTCTCATTTAAGATTGCACTTTGCAGATTTTATATGTAACTTTCGTCACACTCTGTAAACAGGGTCAATAACTTGGGGGAAGGTATTCCTTAATGTTTGACTAAAGCAAAATATTGAAACAAAGAAACTACCCTTTTTTGCTGAATATTATGTGCCGTAGTGTTTTAAAAATAAGATTAAGTATCTGCATTTGTATAATATTCTTTCAATTAGATTACCTACCTACGTTTAGTTTGTATTACCAAAATCCCTTACAGAGTCTTATGCAGATGTAAAAACGCTAAAATCATGATCATGATTCATGAGGAAGATGGTGTCACGATAAACTTTCACCAGTTTAATTCATCAGTCTTCCCTTCTCGTAAAGCATGCTGAATGCTAGTAGTAGCTAATCAAAATGACAAAAGAATAATTAGCAAGAGGCATTCTTAAATTCTCAAGTTTTAGCAAAGCTCAACATGTAAACCACTTTCCTCCCTAGTTTACGGGATCTTGAAGGAAAGGAAATCGACATGAAAAAAAACTGTCATTCATTCATATCCCCAACATAAATAAAATGGAAGCTTTTGTCATGTCCATATAAAACAGTACGTGGTACTCACGCCATGTCAGCATGTTTTAACGAGCGAGCAACAAAAAATGATACTCTTTTGCAATTTTTTGTTTATTTTTATTTTTTTTGAAAAAATCAAAAGTAAAAACCAGCTACCCCCTCCACCAGGAGGAGTATATGTATTTCAAAAAAAATAGGAATCCCGTGTTACGTGCATCCCCTGTATATACCACATCACAAAGAAAAAGTAATAACATCAATAATATTTTCTTCCCAGAAGGAACAAAAAAACCATTGCTATACACACTTCGGGTGTACCCAGACCCACATGTACACACAATAATATGTACATATATATTTTTTCAAGTTCAAAGAACTTTAAAGACAGATTACATTATGAATACATGCATGCCATACCTCAACTCAGGTAAAGGTTGCGTTAAGTTCTAAGCAAAAGTTGCTCTGTCGGTAAGTCGGTATATATGGACATAACATTAGGCATGTGAGGAAACAAACATATAAGCATGCTATGCGTCCATGTCTACTACTAAAGATACATACATTACATTTTTTTATTTTTTTCTGAAAGCACATTATAAATAAAGTTTAAAGTTAACAAGAAAGCACCCCATACCAAAAGCGTGTATTAATGGATATTAGAAGAATATATTCATGCGTGCAAGTCACAACAATGTGAACTTTTTTGGGTTTAAGGAAAAATCTGAAAAAATGATAGTTTGATGAGGAAATTACCAACTTTAAACGAATTTACAAGATAACTCCTTTTACGGACAAGCAAAACCAAAACCAGCTGATGCTGATACATATAATTTTAGTGATATTTATGAAGTGAAATATTGTGTAGAAAACGGGGAGCAAGTTGGCAACCTTTAGAGAAAAAAAAAGTGGCTACTCGCTAGGGACAAGTTAACAAGTTACCAATAAAAACACACAAGACACACACAGCTACTGTACGACAAAGTATACCTATTGACTTCTTTTCAAAATGAGAACTTTTTCTTATTTACACAACCCCATTCCCCAAAGCCTTTAATGTCCACAGGGGTAATAATAATATCATTAGGATGAAATAAAGCAGAACTTTTTTGTAAAAAGAAGAAAAAAAATGTTTACCCGGACAAGTTATCCAATATAAAGTATTTCCAATTTTTTTGGGGCAAACTCTTCTTCCACACAGTTCACAAGTTTAATTGGAATCCAATTTGAGGTATATATAAACTCACATAAAAATACGAAAAACGTGCCAACACCAGAATCACTGTAAAATTGTTTGATCATGTAGTTAGGTAGAAATGTGTAGCAATGTGTGTAAGTAGGTAGTACACAATACGCATCGCATTATTGCTGCGTAGACTACTAGCACACACTTTTTTCGCAGGTGAGAAGAGATTAACACAAATGTGCATTTGGAACTGCACCACGACTGCACTCACTGAGATGGATGATTGCCTCAGATTATATAGGCACGACTCGTGAGAGAAAAATAGTATTCTCTTTTGTATCCTTTTCGTTGCGCTGCTATGCTGTGCTCACTTCACTGGGCTCACTCTAAGGGATTGGATTGTGTGTGGTGGGTGAATTGGTGATCAGATCAACCAAAAAAGTGCAATCCAAAATTTCAAGTATTTTATTGTTTTTTGTTTGTTTGGTGCACTGCACTTAAAATGCCATTTTCGTACACACCACAACAACAACACTTTTTTAAAAACTGATTTGCCTTTTTGACAGTACGTACTCCTAATATTCTAGGTAGTCCGGATGAGATGAGATGAGATACACACTCACTCACTTTGAAGGATTTTATATTTTGACAGAGAAAAAGGACAGCGTGTCCTCCCTGTGCAAACTCTGAGTCGAGACTGAAGTTGAATGTGCTAGGAACAGATGAGAAAATGTGTGTGGTAAAAACAGGGGGAATGTGGACTGTGTGGTATAGTAGTAGACAGATGTGAAGTCGGTAGTATACTCTTCCTTTTTCACAGCGGCTACCTTGCCAAGGATGTGCACAACAAATAAGTAACTGAACTTTGTTCTATAACACTTTGAGTGGTGGTATGGTGGTGGTGGTGTGGTGAGACGACGACGGTATACTCTCATACTCTCATCTCGCTGCTCGGCTCGTTCGAGTATACTTTCTGGACGAGTATCAAGTGTGTGTGTGTGTGTGTGTGTGTGCTACAGTTTGCACGGAGATATTGCATGTGTCATGTCAGTTTTCTCACAGTTGCATTTTGCAGAAAAAAGAGCTTATATGGGTATACCAGAGAGGCAAGTCAACTGTATAAGATGAAAACGAGGCAGCAGGCAGGCAGGCAGGACCTGTGTGAGCTTCAAAAAAGCTTTTGTAGTAGTAGTAGTAGTGAGTTGTTGGATTTTGGATTTTTTTTTCTCTACGGTTCTCCTCAAAGAGAATTCCCTCTTATATTGCATTCACATTCAGAGAATCGCACTCGTATCCCTTTTTCTGAGAGAGTATATGTTCAATGTTCCCTAAGTTCTATATACCATAAAAGCGGTGGGGCTGCTGCTGACGTTATAGACACCCGGCTGCTTCTGCTTCTACTGCTGCTTGCTTGGTGAAGAAGACGGGAGCAAGGTTTTTTTTACACAAAAAGACACGGGAGCGGGCATGCATTATTTTATATCCTGTTTCCATTATATTCTTTTAGTATACACTTTTTTGTACCTCATTTTTATCTAAAAAAATTTTTTTCTATAAAATACAATTATATTTCACGGTACAGTTATACTATAAATTCGCATTCTGGGTGCTTGCTTGCGCATATATAGTTTCTTGATTTGAATAAGGAAAGGAATAAGTTTGTTTCGCTTTTTGATGCGTGTCTCTCTCTCTACTCTACATATATGTATTTTGTCTTGGCGGAGTTTTTTTTTCCGCGGACGCACTTTGCATATCCATAGTGGTATTAAGTTCCATTTTCATAACAAGTGTCGTGTAATCTGCGTATTCCGCAGTTTCACGCTATTTTCTTCTCGCTTCTTCTTCGTTGGAATACTTGTCAGTGTATATTTATTGGATTGTTTACTCTCTTAAATTTCATACTCTGTTCGAAATCCTTTTTTTTTCATTATAGGATTGATTCTTTGTGCCTTTTTTGTCACTCTTGATTTCAGCTGGTGATAACATCATCACTTGCAGATGGGCAAGATGGTTGTGACGGTCGAGTTACTCTCAAATACAAAATGTTAGTTGGCCAAGGCAAAAGTCCTAAAGGAAAAAAAATAATGTGCCGCTACCGTGTCGTGGTGCCATATACTGCGTAGTCATATTTCGCAAGAGAAAATGCGTTGTAAAGTGAAATAGGCTGAGCATTTTCGCTATGCATATACGTGATTGAGCATCTGAGTATTTTTTGGAGAGTAGCTTGATACAGTGTAATTACTGGATTTCCTTTTTCCATTAAGTCTCCGACGAGAGAGTCACCATTGGAAAACCCTTTTTATTCTCTCTGGAAGACGACATGGAGTTGACTAACAAGAGTGCAATACTCGGAATCTAGTGGGGTATTTCCCATCGAGTTATTGCCGCAGCATGGAGTGTAGGGAAGGGAGGGTATGCGCCCGGGTTATGTATTTATCATTCGATTTTCTCTCTCCGTTTCCTCCTTTCTTTTTCTGTAACGTCTACATGAAAGCAGGATATGTATGCACCAAGTGGAAATTGAATTTTCCTATGGGTAACTTATTCCACTTCGCTTTCATTCTTGGTGGGATTCACGGACCGAGATATCATGCGATAGTTTTCGCCTCCAGTGGCAAAATAGAGTGATGGATACGGAGGGAGCGAGTGCAAAAAATGGGAAAAGCTAGTGGAGTTATCCAGTCAAGTTAACAAAATTTGTTAAGACCAATCTCCTTTAGAGCTCACCTATCATTCAATTACTGCGACTTAAACTGGGTCCTGATTCACAACTGATTTTGGCTTGAAAAAAATTTAATTTAGCTCAAGAGAGTAAAAGTACACAAAAGACTAATCCTGCTGACATGTCTTCTGGAAAAAGGTCAACTACACTTATTTTAACATCCTACGCAACTTTTAAATTAGGTATTGATTCTTTCTGAATAAACGGTTTTCGCTTAAAAGTGTTTCACAGTTGATGTAATTTTCCGTTGCGATCATATCTGAAATTTTTTCGTACGGTATCTTTTTTCACTAGAAAATTCAATGCATTTTTTACAAAAAAAATCACCAAAAACGCGAGCAAAATGATGGTGATCACGATGACGCGTGGTTAATACGGGAACAGAGGAGATAAAAAAGAAGTCACTGTGTTCCTTTGAAGAAAACCATAATCTTTCATCCTGTTGCAAAGAGGAAGAGGTTGTACGCCCACTCGTACACATTTTCGTGTGCATTTTGTACTCACAGTTCACACTCGGATTACTCTCTACCTTCACATACATAATTCGATATGTTGTACCACTGCTGACTGAAAGAAAACAGTTCATCTAATCATCATTATCATCGTCATCGCTCTCTGACAACATCTTTTCACGGTGATACAGACAGAGGTAGATAGATAGCCAAGCACTTTAAACTAGTGAATGTAGACGATGCATTGTATAGGCTAAACAATGATGCGACTTACGTACTTGGTACACATTTTTGTACCTGGCGTTGTGGGAATAAAATGGGAACCATTGTAGAAAATTGCATGAAACAAGAGTAGTAACGAGAGAGAACAGAACGGGGATGATTATATGATGATGCTTCAAAAAATAAAAAAAAAATGGAAGTTTGCATTTTGCACTGTATAAATTTTTTTGGCTAGTTTTGCTCAGTGAGCTGTTCTCATGCAAAAAGCTCGTAAATTCAGTGGAGCCCCCATGATTTATTATTTGTTGCTAATTAAACACTAAAAGATTCAGCATAATTTCAATTCAAAGGTTTTATTTGTTTTTAGGGATATCGCATAAATTACAAAAATATAATATTCATCATCGCCACCTGTTACCGCTCAGAAGTTGACTGGGGTGCAAAAAGAAGAGTGGTTTTGGGACTTTAAAAAATACGGTTTTTACGTGAGATTCGAGAATTTATTTTTCTAATCTTGTACAGACTAATGTACACATTAGATTCCTCTGGGGTATACTCACATAACTCATTTTTCTTTTTGATATCTTAGCCACCTTTACTTACTGTATGGTACACATGTGAAGCAAAACATAAAATTGTACTTAAACAACGGAGTTTACATGTCAGTTTATTGTTACGTAGGTAGGGAAAAAACTATAGCTTCATTTTCATCGCTCTTGCATCTGTCTAAACGAAACATTATATCGTGATGATGATTATTATCCCTGATGCAGTGTACTCTTGGTGAATGTGTGTACGAGCGAACATATTTTGTGTATCAAAATGATGTGACCATCAACCCCCTCATGAATAATATGAGTTTTTATACAAAGATACCTACCACTGCTTCCACACCATTTTTCAAAGGGAATACATTCAAGTGTTTAATCAGAGAATACACAATACGCTTCCCCACAATAATAGTCGTATTATATCGCATATGGCAGTATACCAGCAGCAGAGCATGCCATGTCTAACCTAGCAAAAGCTCCCTCTAATAGTATAGTAATAATGAATAAAACACCGCTCAAAGGCAAAGTGAAGTGCTCGTAAAACTGTTGAAATCTGAGAATGATCGAAGAAAAAGCAGCGAGTGTGGAGCGTAGCAAAGCAGCAAGTAAAATTAAGATTTCATCATTCGTTAAAAATTCGTAAGGTTAGCTGTGTCTATGTATCATCATCATCATCATCAACTTTGAACAAAAATATGTATTGTTTAAATAGACTCTCTCTCCACGTTTATCCTCAGCGGCTCTTGATTACTCGGTGAGGCTAACGTATAGGTAACGTATAGCTAACGCTATCTTTGATTTGATGAGTTTGTGATTCTAACATAAAAGTAGAATAATATTCCAAGTAAATTAACACAATTTTCAGAACATTGACTTGTGCGGCGATTAAAAGGTAAAACTCGTAAAGAGTAAGGTCGTAAAACATCAATGAGCTCCTTATAATTTGTACCACAAAATTTTCCAAGAAGGTTGACTTGATCATTGAGCATATTTTTTTATGTCATTGTCATTATGTATTGAATGACGTGTGACATCTCTGAATAGCATTGTATTTTTATTGATGACTATGACTTTGTATGATGTAATCCAAATACTCACAAAAAATCTTATTATTTGTGATCAGATCATCATTTTTCTACGTACCCTACTGTGGACTAGCCCTTGATACAAATTTCCTCTTTACATTTTTCTCATCTCTATTTCCTTTTATCATTGAGTGCCTGATTTTTTTTCATCAAACCACATCCCAAGTCGTATCTAATATGCACACATGATGCCATGTTGATCCGTACGTCTTTCGTTCGCTATCACAAGTTGACTAACTGCGTACACTCAAAATAATATTGGTTTACATGCAAGCTGCTAACCACCGCTATCGCATTGAATACCACTTTCAATAGGTTCTTTTTTATCTTTTATTTATTCCAGTCACACGCTCTCTACTTACTTTTTAGATGAGCGAAACTCGCATCACATCCATATAGCTTATATAGCGTGTAGGTACATAGTATACGTAAAAACCCATATCCAAATATTTTCCCATCTAGCACACAATCTATCTGTATAAAAAAAGCTCCGCCACACATATTTACAGCTAAAGGAAGAAGGAGGTAGAAAAAAAATATGCAGGCTGGCAATGGACATTAGAGATCCATGCAGAGTTTGAGCAGAGAGGAACGGCACGCTACTCCCGTTTTTACAGATGTCTTGTGAGGTTGAATGTTCCTGCTACCGAAGTTTTTGTAGGAAAAGAGTTTTCTGTGGGTCTCCTTCTCCAACCAACAAAACTTTATTTTCTCTCGCCCTCTCTCCAACTTGCATCCCTGCAAGTAAAGGTAACTCGTTATAGATATAGAAAATGGTATAGTTATGTATGTACATATACATACTTACGTACGGTGAGGAGTAGTCCCCAATGTTTGTAAAATCCACGCGAGCTGACGCTATAAAACCATATAATATATTGTATTTGTTTGTATACACCGTGTGGATGTATGTATATGCAATATAGTAGGGATGTGGATAATAGACAAAGCGAAAATCGCAGAGGAGAGAACTTCAGCCGATCTCGTAATAAAACACATGATGAGCTACACAGTGAACATTTCGAGAGAAGAGTAGACATATGGAGGTCCTTTTCATCTCTCACTTGCTCTCTTTCAGAATATGCTCAGTCGGAGGCTCTGTGTAAAGTAAACTTGTGTGCTCTCGTAATAAATTTTTTGACGTTCCGTTACCCTTGTGCGATATAACTTGGTTTTGTTGTCCTTAAAATAACCAATACTTTATGTATATGCTTCTAAATAATTAAATATATACGTATATATATTTATAAATAATAATACTCAATTAAATTATGCTCCTCACACATTTGCATGCTGCATCCATCACTCATTCCACCCTAAAAAAGTCTCATTGTGTTTTTTCGGTGAACATTTCACGATTTCATAGTTTCAAAGTAATTTTTCGAAATGATAGAAACGCGGTTAGATTGTTAGTTATATTCAGTTCAAATTAAATTGTTTTAACTCGGTTCAAACTTTTGAGTATTTTAAAAACGAACGTTTTGTTAGCAACATGAACATAAAATACAAGGTAAAAATGGGTGGAGAACAAGTTTGCTTAAAGTACAACCGAAACAAATACACATAAAAATATATACGTGTTGAATTGACCATCACCATTTTTACTCGCAATATATCTATCAAACTTTACATTATCAAAAAGCATACTCAACTTTTAAGAGGTATGCGCCATGATGTGTTGAAAAATAGGAATAATATCCTGATCACAGTGATCAACTCTGGCTGACAGTGAGGATGACGATGAAGGCGTAATAAAACAACCCATCCATTTTTTATGATTGCTACTATTTGGCTTGTTAGCAAGACATGTAGGTAACTAGAAGACTGGCACAAAGCGAAGTGATTACGGCTTAGGTATTTCCCTTTAAATGCGAGGAATTTAGTATGCAGGAAAGTACAACTTTTTGTTGAAAATTCTATGCAAGATGCTATAAAAATTTATATACACATTTTTCCCTTTTAAAACATCCACATATTTTCATCTTGTGATGTGGGTATTAAAGCGGTGTGTCGTCTTTGGCACGGGTTCCCCATTTTCTGTGAATATTTACACGATTTTTATGGAATCAAAGGGAAATCTTTTCCGTGTTGGAAACAAAATTACTTTTTTAATTTTCCTTGTTTTGATACTTAATCTGCGTTGTACTCAGCCGCTTAAGGATTTCAAAGTGATTTAAAGTTGACAGAGGAGGTGGTAGTCGTTTAAAATGCCTACTTGACCATTCATGTAGTTGGACACATGCTCAAGAGTAGGAGCAGCTCAACACATTAATAAAAATCACAAAAATGTACTTCATACTTCATTTGTATGTACATTCTATCACGATATCCTGCGGTCGCTAGTATTGAATCAGGAAAGATTTTATTGGACTATATTCTGTGAGTGAGTGCAAGGTTATCTATAGCTCACCACCCTGTCCGCACAGAGTACGCCACAACGAATTAAAAATTTACTCATGACAAGTTTGCAATGTTTGCATCTCATCTCATTGAAGCAGTGTAGTATAGTGGTGTGCGTTGGTGATGATGACTCTCATCCAAACTCTAATTGCCTCATTTTGGAGATTCAGTAGGGGACGGAATGCATAACGATTTCACTGATAACATACAAAACTATTGGACATATGATGTGACATCCACCTAACCAACTATACAAACAACCAATTACACAAATACGCCGAATGCCATTGCAGTGAATCTATAGAAGAATAATACGTATGCAGATAGTAAAATAGGTATACGTGTACAATGTCCAACAGTTTCAGTCGTCCGTTTTGGGATGCTACTTGGGGGTTACAATGTGTGAAATTAGTGGCCCTGAGATCACATTGAATTGATACATAGTGACCAAGTTGACAATTTCGAGATACGCTAAATAATATCGCGTTGCTTGTTATCCGCAAGGCGCAACCACAAAGGGAAAATGTGCAAATATCTGTAATTTTTAGATTGAATACGGTTTGTAGTTGGGGAGTAGGAAAAACACTAAAGCATACCGCATTCCTGTGACGTGTATTAAACAACAAGTGTGTATAACCTTATGAAAATACGTATATAATAGCTTTAGCTCACCTCAAGGACCATTTGACTCGTTGTAAAATTAATGTACAATATAATGCGTGTTTGTATTCCCTATGGTGCTGTCGTTCTTGAGATGCATTTTAAAAGTAAATGTCATGCTTTTATGATGATATCCACAGTCCGCACACACATTGTGATGTTATGTTGGACAAACAAGTCAACTGTGAAGTGGAGAGGAGGAGGAACGTACTTGGTGATACATTTTAATAATACACACTTTTCATCCTGTTTATTGCCAAAAGAACTTTTTTCTCATTTCCTCCTGACACCCTCCGGTGGTTACCTCTTTCTAATATATATATACTGTATATATCTGATGGTCCATCAAGAATTTAATCATATGTATCCGTGTGATGTTGTTGAACCACTTGAATTTTGAATGGTAATTATTTAATAATCATAAAATGTCAACTTTACTTATTGCCCTAAAGCTGCAAACCGGCCGGACGACTTTGGACACACAGGTACATAAAAAACCACCGCACCACCACCACCTCCGTTGTCCACCAGAGAGGCTGTGTGTTCACACGGGGTGTGCTGTGTGTGTGTGCACCATGATATGCTATGGTGGTGGGTATATATTGTAATGAGCATGAAATGAGTTGAGTGCGGTAAGCCATTGATTATTAGGCTGGGATTTTGTTTTACTCACACACAACCTTTCCGGCTAAAGACTCGCTTTGGCTCATTTCGCACAAAAAGTTTGTTTTTAGTGGGCTGCTGCCTACCAGGAACAACTCTAGAATTACACTGTTTTTCCTCCATACTCCGTTTAACGAGTTGACTCAAATGTATACTCCTTGGGTTTGCTGTGGAATTTTCAACTTGGCGTTCTAGCATCTGCTCTTAGCTCATCGTTTACTTTACACAAAGTCATCACGCCTATTTTGTTTATGCAATGGGGATAGATGAAGAAAATCTAGCGTTTTTACGAGACTACTGATTACCGTAAATAGCTCATGAATTATTTAACATGTTCTCTAAAAGAAGTGTAGTCAGCTTGGGAGTAAGTAGTGCAAGAGGCAAATAAAATGCTCAAATTAGATATTACACAGAAGTTGGAGTAGGTATACTCAACTAGGTTCACGTGGCTGCGAAAAGTGTTTTGAAGGGAGGCAATTACCATGTTTTTGCTACCCTTGAGAGATGGGCTGTACCTTGAGAAAAAATCAATCGGGTGCACACAAAGCACAGCAGCAAAAATTCTTTTATTCACAAGATGCAATCTGCAATCTGCTCACAGGTACCCTTTTATAAAAGACCGCAGTAAATTTGCAACATTCCCGTAAAATTGATTTCAACTCGTGATAAAAACATCTCTTGTTTTAGGAAAACCACAAAAAGTAGGCATAGTCCTAAAATATTTCTCAGGTTTGATATTAAAATGAAATCCCCTACGTAATTTGCTCTGTTTCTTTGCACATTTTAAGATTTCATTTATCACATTTAAGAACTCACATTTACGAATTACTACTGCAACTCTCCACACATTGTCCTTTATGGTACTACTACTGTATGGTATGCTAATCGGGTGTACGGCGTCGGTGTGTATAAGCAAGGATAACAAAATTTGTTTAATACATATACTTTTTTCTTCAATACTGTGTAATACTCGCAGTACACGGTGAGTAGCGTACCTTACAGATTCTTTTTTGTTTTGCATCATTCACTCGCATATTGCTCTTGAACGATACACAACCTTGAACTCAAATGTAATGAAAGTTAATAGTGGAGACTATGCGTGCACATGCATGCAACTGAGCTCAACTAGATATCAGTATCAGGCAATATTGCTCTACTGTGAGCAAAATATGAGGATGATAAATCAAGTCGCTTTTTCGCATTTAAGGAATACACAGAATAATATGGATAACCAAGTATAATTTGTAATAGAGTATTAATTTTTTCACATGCGGTGAGTGTCTCACGTTCACACGTTCAATCAAACAGAAAAATTAATTGATTTATAGACTTTCTGTCGTGCACAAGGTGGAATGGATGTGATGTGACCTTTTCTGCTCTCGTAGAGGATGAAACAATGTATTACGCAGGTGGTAGCTAAGTGCTATAATCCGACTGAAGGGACTCGACTGATACAAAACGTATGTTGTGCATTATATTGATCCCTTTTGTGTCGTCAACTTTCTCAAAGGAAAAAAAAAACTTTACAAATGCAAAACTCAAACTAAAGTATCCACATTGAAGTAGCTAGGTATGGATCGTTGTGTATATTGCACTCCAGTAAGAAATGCCATCAACGAATTGGCGAGAGGGAGTGGGTTGGAAAGCCGTGGAAAGTCATACTTCTTGTCATATCCAGATCGTAAAATATTAACAGTCATATTGACAATAAAGCTTTTCCCGTGAAGGGTACAAATGTTGTGTCAATTCGAATCAGGTAATGTGCACATCAACAGCTGGGAAAGGGAAATCGAGAGTGAAATGCGAACATGGTGGATATAAATTTCCTATGTTCAAGGGTAGTTCGTAGTAGATTTCCGAGAAACTCTTTTTCATGAAAAACATGGCACTCTACACGTCTGCTGTTTGTATGTAGCTGCTAGAGCAATTTGTTCTAAATCATTTTTTGACTTGGGGATGATGTGCATGTTTCAGTGTCAGGGTGTTCCACATTTTCAGCAGAGTGAACTGAACTCTGAATTCATTTTTATTTTACGGCATGACTTGCTCTACCATGAAAGGTAAAATACGTTTTTGCATAAACGACGAGCAGCCGAGCCCGATTAGCACAACGAAACATGCGACTGGCAACGTGAGAAACGGGTCTTTTCTCCTAGAATTCTGTTGTTAACGAATTATCAAGAAGTACCAAAAATCGAACGAAACTTGTACATTCTTTGAAATGTTTGAAGTTAGTTAACGAAAAATTAAATTTTGATGACACCGTATATTACTTACGGTCCAATAGGTAGGTCCTCCTCGATTGAAGCTATTATATGCGAATAATGGACAAAGTTGTAAGGACAAGTTGAAATAAATTTTGATGCAAGATATATTTTTTGCGATTTTTCTGCACGACTTCTTATTTCAATCACTCTGAAAAGGTAGAACACATTCATTTTACCAGCAACAGAAGATATATGAATAGTGTGCAAATACAAACGTATAACGCATTCATACAAATGAATTGATATGCAAATGAACATACGCTTCTGCAACCAATGTCAAAGATTAAAAGGATCTTTCTGTATTATCTGTACCTGCCTGGCTACTGCCTAATATAATGCGCCACGTAACCATTCTGCCAACAACTTTTGTCGTCAACCACTTCGTTCTCATCATATGATGTGCATGTGCTGACATGTTACACGGTGGTGGTGTGATACATGTTACCATTAGATAAAAAGTAGATTATAATAATACTATAATGTACTGCGTAAAGAATTCGATAATCTATATAATATTTTACTCTATCCCGTTATAAAGGAATCGAAATATCAGCAGCATACAATTTTCTATATGGATTATATCAATTTGGAGAAGTTTGTAGTTTTCCAAAATGTTATTAATTTGCAAGCGAAAACAAACTCTAGTGCGAATCCCATGAAATCATCCTTAGAGAATCACATGATGTCATGCTTCAAATTTGTATTTATTAATTCAAAGGCTATTTTTATATCTGCATATAACATAATTATCCCATCCACACCGTGTAATTGGGCCTAAACGGTTTCCTATAAAATGAAGATGTTAAAGGTCTATCAAAATCTGCGCTCATTTTCCCCATAAATAAACCAGTTGTACTGACAATACCAGATAGAAATTGGATTCGTAATGGATAAATAATACAAGTCCAGCCGTCGCTGTAAGCTGAACCCCTTAGTCATTTAGAACTTCTTATGATATACCACAAACAAAGTGAGTTCAACCAAGAGAAAAAGGTATACCTTCTGGGAATACAATGGTACGACAGGAGCGTTTTTTTTCTCTCCTCTTTCAGTTCAGTACCATCCACCAAGTATAGTAAAGTAAAGCCATCTTTTTATACCTCTTCTTGTGTGAGTGTTTGCTCGGTGGATCTTGTTGGGTGAGAGGCAGGAGAAGAGTAGAAGAGCGAGCGAGCGAGCACACAAGGCAAGAAGGTATACTTTTTTCCTTAGTAAACTTTTATCGCTTTTGACTCAAGTATACCTTATATACTTGGAAACAGAAGTAAAAGAGCGAGACTTCACTTGAGTGAGTTGAGAGATACGCTACGTACGGTATATGCCAGGAGCAGCAAGCAGAGGAGCAAACTCTAATATCCAACTTCAATCTAAAAAGTTCAAAGGAACACAGACAACTTAAGGATTTTCAGTATTTTACTACCATGTAATACAGTTGACATCATGCATATTAGACACAGGGTACACATGTGTCTTTAGAGGAGCCACTAAAAAGGCAAGGAGGCATTTAGCAGGCTATCAGCTCTCCACGGCAGATTTTTGTTAGTGGAATCACCAGTTATCATTTGAAAGCATGCCCGCATAAAAAAGAGGAACCACATGAAGAAGCCTGATGAATAATCTATATCAGAAAAAGACGAAAAGAAGTTGGAACATCTTGAAAGATCTTTTATGGCTTAGAGAGCATTTTTTTTTTAAAAAGAAACACTCATCCATAGAGAGAGATTTTTTTCCAATCTTTCAATACCGATACTCATATGACATTAGGGGAACAAAAACCGATAAAGTTTTTCATGCCACTGTACCTAATACACGAAGTATATAGTTGAGAAGAACAGCAAACGGATTCTGCCAAGTTTATTCTCCTTTGGTGATTCGATGACGAGGCTAGTCATCACTATCATCGAGGATAATATAATGATGATGGAATAATCGTCAATATGTACTCTCAAACAAAGAAGGATGTAGTGATGTGGTGGACGGTGGACGCACGCAGAAAAAAATTGAAACCAGTTTAGATCCGTACATAGTACACACACACTACACACCATGCATGCACACATATCAAAACACATCGCATCTTAACTTTTCGAGTGGGCTGCCGGGTGGATACATCATCGATTGAAAAAATATGCGAGGCGAGATCTATTAGTATTCCCAATGTTTATAGTGACTAGTGACCAATTTTTCGTTCTGTTACAGTCACAGACAAATCATACACATGACTGGTCGTTGTGATATATACTTGTTTGCATATTGAAATTGGAAATGATGGTTTTCGTTCGTTCGTGAGGAGAGTACTTACCACACAGTGGATACCTCTGTAAAGAGCAGATGTGTGGCTTGATTCTGTTCCGTATATTGATGTGGTTTTCATGGTACAACGACAGGTTCATTTTATAAGTCTAGTTCAACTTGTCATATTGTACGTCTCCTTGAAGTTGTCTCCTTTTCTCCTAGAATAAAAGATGAATTCAAATACTTTGCAGGGGATGTTTTTTTCGAGGAGGTCCAGAAGGCAAACCTGTGTTGATGTCATTTGTTCAGAAATTTTGGGATTAGAGGTTGCTGCAATGTGGGCATTTACGAAATGTGTTAATAATGAGGGAACGGATATGTTACAAGTCTTCTTAAATTTCTTCTCTGCGCCACCCGTTTACAGTCTTGAATATTATGTATAGAGCAGTGGGCATGTGTTTACTATATACCTTCACGTTTTGGGCTTAGATTTCCTTTTTCTTCCTCCAATTCACAGCTGCAGCTGGCTTCTCAAAAAAAAAACTTGAGTTGAGTGCTTCAGCTTTTTGAGCGTATGCCTACGGTGCGGTGTGATACATTGATTTTGTGCTCTGAAAGTGTTTGGTTTTATGCGCAAGCCAACCCATATGCGGTGGCTTGTGTGTGGTTGCCATTTCCCTTGCCTTATGTAACCGTCACCATCATCGTGCAAGGAGCATCATCAAAGGGAGAAAAAAGATTTTCTGTAGTCGATTTTCCTCTCTCACTTTTACTCCTCTGGTCTCGTCAATTCCATTGTAGCCTGTGGAAAACTTTCTGGTCTTGGTATCCTCAACTCCCAACAACTTCACTTTGGGTTGGCTCTGGCTCGCTGAGAGTAACCGTATTGATATCGAAGGAAAGACGAGAGTATCTGGTTATCCGACATTATGCTAACTGCACTTTAGCTTTTTTCTTGCTTACTTGACTTCATCATTTCCTCCATAAGTTTTGAGGAGGGTACACCAGTAGCAAACACGTACCGAAAATGATCTGTTGGGGAGCAAGGTGGCTAGAGATTACATGAAAGATGTGGGGCTGACGTACACCCTTTAATATTCCATAAATGTTAGAAAAACGAGATATTGTCTGCAGCGTAAGTGAATAAAAACAATACAGTCGTGTAGCCCGTGGAAAATGCCATGTACCATTTGAAAAAATTAAATTTGTATTTTTGTTTTAATCGAATAAATGCAGACTTGCGTCCACTTACACTTGGGGGTTACCCATTACTTTACATTACATTAAATCACAATTTACTTATATGATTACCGTATGGCAAATCAGCTTAATAAAATATGGATTATGTATATTTGTGAATCCAAACCAAACGTTAGTTATGGTCAAACCAAACGTGTAAATAAAACATGTTTGATCTAAGGAAATGATGGATAAGTAACTAATGGGGTGGTGCGAATATAGAGGTCTATTCCATCCAAATCATAGTCGGAGAACAGATTTATAAGTACGTACCAAAATGGATTTGAGACAAAATGGAACACGTTTAAAATTATTTTTCTTGTTAATATCCGTCCGTGTGACTATAAAAGTAAGAACAACGGCGATTGAGTGTACATGAGGATGACAATGACGACATATATTTAGACACTAGCGTTCAACTACATACATAGAAATACCCTTCTCTTATGCGAAGGTTGGAGATAGACAACTTTGGTCATTTCAGTTGGAGTAAATAAATATTTAACAAAGATATGCAGGATTCATACAGCAGTCAAGCAATATCTCCATCGAATGAGCACATTTTTACTAGCTCGCCAGATTCCCAATCTAACTTACAACCCACATTGACAACCCCTTTCCACGTTACTACTCGCAAAGAGTATGACGACGGCCGCGACGGCATTCACTTCATCTGTAAAATCAGCGATTAGATTTGTGTTGTTACGTATCACAGAAGAGCATAGGTTTCGTGACGACTTTCAAGACATGTCTCATGTTGTCTGTGTTCAATATTATACAACAAAGACGAACTAGTTAGTTCACAGGATAGGACTTTCGAAGAAGGAGAGTGAGTAAGGGTCTATATTGTTGTCGGAGCCGCATTTAATATCTTAATCCCAGTCGGAGGCTATTACTACGAATTAGGTTATTCACAAGAAAATGAAATGCGCAAAAGACATAAACAGGAGCTGTCTCCTGCTCACGTTCCCTCCCTAGAAATGAAATAGAGACTCACTCTGAAAATGTTTTCACTGTGCCGGGATTAGATTTATTTGTGTGGAGTTGCCCAACTTTGAAAGGATTTCTTCGGAGTACGCATCATCTGCTTTTGTGAAATTTCTCCAGCGATCAATTTTGCGTACCTACTCCAGATAAAAGGGGTGGCGTGTGGTTGGCGAGGGGTTTAAATGTTATGATTTTTTATTCGTTTTCCTATTCCGAGAAAGTCGGAGTTTTACAGGAATTTTGAAAAGGCCCAAAAAGAATGAAATTAAGTCACTCGAGTTTATTACCGAAATATCAGTATTAGTGTTGTTCCCTCTGAAAATGGTAATGCTCGGGCTACTTGGTACGCAGAGAAGTTAGTAGTTTTTAAGTTGTTGCAGAGTTTTTAGAAAGTTGCTACAATATTAGGAAGATTAAAAACTCTTCTTAAAAACTTCATACAATTTTCTCTTTGCTTTTCTCATTCCACCGTGGTGTTCCCGACTTGTACCAACTTGACTGACTCTCACTAATAATATTTCCACTCAGCTAAACTTAAACTTCACCTCTCTCTCTCTCCTTTTTTCGTTGATGCACGTACAAAAATTTAGGTATGCATGAATGAAGACGGAGTTTGTTTCTTTGAAAGAAAAAAGTTACAAAAGTCCAGAATGTGTGTGCTTCATGGAAAATGGAAAGAGCAAATGGTATTCACCATTTTACCTTATTTTTCGCTTGCGTTTTTTAAACCATGGGATATGTTTGATCATATATTTTGCTTGTCTTGAAGATGGGGAGTGAGTGTGAGTACACTGCACTGTACACTTGTAAGAGAACAAGGTGGGGATGTGGGGAATGGAGAATGGAATGGTGCTGTTGAATACGAGAACGTTCCGAAATGTATTCGTATTCCCATATTCCATAATCTTTTGTATGACTACCATTTTTCTTACTTATGATTACACCATTTCTGAAATTGCATTATTGTTCGAGTTTTAAAAGCTTACGAGAGTTTCTAGTCTGTCTCTGTATACCTCTCCACTAATCTTTCAGACTTTATTTGAGCTCAGGTGAATCACAGAAGGAAAAACTTGAGCAGTATACATTCAAATATTTTTCACAATGACAAACTTTTAAGCACACGGTGTAACTTGGGTGAAGTGGTAGAGGTACGTGGTAGTCATATTCTCGGACAGAATTTGTCCCAAGGCAATAGAAAAGGAAAAAAAAAAGTTTATCTTTGTCGTACATATAGGCAGGTGGAGGTAAGTAGGTAACTATTATGTTATTGTTGTTCCGTTGCGTAAAATAAAATATATTGTGGTATTCACTTGAAGTGGAAAAGTGAGATATACGGGGAACAAGTCAATGCCTCCTTGTGTTTCTGAACAATCTATTATAGAACATACACGAAAAAACCAAACCCAGACTACTCCTTCTCGGATGCATTTCTCGTTGTGCTTATGACTGTTACTGTTATTACTGCTCCGAGTATAACTTGACATATATGCAGACAAAAAACTGACGAGAGAGCGAAGAGCGTATACTTAAAAGATTATCGTGGCTAATGTGAAGGACATCTTAATTATGAATGAATTCAAGGAATTTTTTTTTCGTGATAATGATAAATACATATTTTCTAACGCAACTTGTCTCATCCAATAAGGCTCCTATTTCCTAGTTTGTACCTGGCACATGACACACGATGTTTGTCCATAATGAATATGACAAGTGAACCTTTACACACATAATAATATATCTCAAAGCAAACGCGTTTTATATATAAAAAAACCGTAAGCTTTTATTTAGGTAAAACTTGTTAAACTACTCATACTTATCCTCCTCACACCGCACACACTCCCTTAATAATTTCCTGCTTCTGTGAAAAACTCATTAGCGAAAATGCATCGAAGCACCTCAGTTCAATTTAGAAAGAGAGGTTCTAAAATTGTTGAAAACTTCATGAGGTTCGAACCCAAGAAGAAGCTCTTAGTTTTCCCGTAGTATATATGTGTCACTCGATGATGAGATCCTTACCTAAGATAAGACATGGCTCATATTATATCCTTGGCTTGTGGTTAAAAAATATACAAGAAAGACGGGAGACTGAAACTGGATGTAATAGCTGCCGTTGTTGTTTGATGATGATGATAGCTGATGTGCTTTGCATGATATTTCACGGATCAAAACACTTGAGCATCTTCCCCGAAAATATTTCTTTAGGAGGAAACAAGGGAAAAAGGAGAAGATATGAGAGATGTTGTCTAAAAACTTTGTATTTTATTTAAGTGTCTCAGTCACTCTCCTTCTTCTCAAGTGCAGAGGCGAAAAAGATTCATAATATTCATTTCTTATAAGCGTAGGAGAAGAAAAGCACAAGAGAAACTAGCAGTGTGTATAGGAAAAGCGTGTATAAGGGCGAGTGGTAGACAGAGTCAGTCAGTAGTTTTCTTGGTTTGTTTTATAATATGTATATTCCTTTTTTGCCTTAAGGATCTTTTTCTCATCGTGATTCATCGTCTCTCTCTCAACTCTCGGCGGAGGAGGTTTTCTACAGAAAAAGTTATGTTATAAATGTTTAAGTTTACATAAGACGGACGGATGATACAAGCCGAAGGAAGAAGAGGAAGAAAAAAAAATTTTCAAGAAGGAGTTATAGGGCGAGAGGAGAGGAGACGAAACGAAGGGAATAATTTGTGATGCACTTTCTGTCGCTTCGCCTTTTCCTACTTTTTTGTATTTATACCAACCATATTTGTTACTTTCTTTGGGGAAGACGACAAACCCGAGTGGAGAGGAGGACGCGGAGGTAGATGTATGCAAGAATTGGGAGGATAAAGTGAATGAAGCTGCGACAAAGGCAGTATGACAGGAAAGGATGCTTTTATATAAATGAATGTTTTAGTTGCATACATATTTTCTCATCTCGTTTCCAACAAGTACACAAGAAGACCCAAGAAGAGAAGAGAGAAACTTGTCAGTGAAAACCGAAAAAGAAGGGAAAAAACAGTTTTGAGAGAAATGGGAGCCAAATAAAGAATGGAATGGGGTCAGGGAGTATTCACTATCATCATTTTTTGCAGTCTGTGAGAGATATTCGTCGGGCAGATACACAATTTCTCTTTTTGACGGGATAGCCTTTAAACCATTTTTATGTGAAATGGATATTCGATTGCTTTCATGGGAAATTTAGTGGAAAATTTTTGTTGCAGATCGAATTCAGATCAGCTATACTTCACGCTGCTGCTGCTTTTTTATACTCTGTTCCACAGTCCTCTCCTCCTCTCTCCTAACTTCCATACAAGATAAAATGAAAGTGTGTTAGTGTCAGTCAGTATAGTAGTATGATTCCTACGGATTATACGGACAATTCTAACAATTGTGGACCGTCGAGTGCAAGTACGCCGAACCAAAAACAAAGTTCATTTCATTTTCATTCATTTCCTTGTCTTTAATACAGGCGATTTACAAACAGGAGACGAGTGAGACGACGACGCAGCAGCAGCAGCAGTGTCCAAAATCCATCTGACATGTCATATCTCATACGAAAAAAATCTCTCACAAAACAAACAAAACAAGGAAAATGTACATAAAAACAAAAAAAATTCCCGTGATATCCTTTCCCAATACATCACTCAATCAATATGCATAAACTTTGTTGTAAAAAATGAGTTTAACAGGAGCAAAAAGTAATTCCTTCGAACCGGATTTGAACCAGTGACCTATGGATTCCTGCACCTCACAACTCAACTACAGTCCACCGCTCTACCAACTGAGCTATCGAAGGAACAGTTGAGAGTATGCGTGAAACTGGTAGTATTTGATCTACTTGCAAAACCAACTTGTTCACGTGTGAGTGCTATTCTGCTGGCTGCTGCTGTTTTGGTATGGGTGGCTTCTTCTTCATGCATGCTCGTCGTCGTCGTCGCGTCGGTCGTGTCGCTTCACGAACCAAAGAAGAAAAATACAAACTCAAACTAAACTAACTCTATTCTCTATATCCCTCCCTACTCCCATACATACGCAACTTTGTTCCGTTCCGTATTTCGACGTCCATAGCAGCATAGCATCGCATCACATCCTCATCACAGCTCAGAACAAAGGAGAAAAAGGCGACTTGCTTTACAGCTCCAAGATGTTTTGGGGGAGCTACTTTTTATTTAGCAAAAATGTACGTAGCGACATCTCCCCGTGGAGTAGGGAGAGTCTGTTAAAAAAATATTGAATATGTGATGCCGCGACTTGGTGTGCCCTAAAAATGTCTAGATGTTCTTTCTAAGCAATTCTCTCTGCTCCGCTCCGGCCGTCGTGTGTCGTTCCGTATCACATGTGTTGGGTTGGACATTTGGGAAACAGATGATTTTGCCATTGTTAAATATTTGGAATTGGAATTGGAATTCAATCACGAATGTCTTCGAATGTCTCTTGTGTGTGTGTGTGTGTGTTCATTTAATTTAGTATTAATTTTGTGCAGTATTGCAATTTGTAGCAACACTTTCATTTTCATCGTGAGGTGTGGTGGAAATATTATACTAATGCTTCAAGAGAAGAGGGTAAGGAAGGAATAAGCTAAGCTTCTTTTTCTTTTACAGTTGACAGCTTAAGCTTATTTTTCTTTTACAGTTGACAGCGAATTGAGTGCAAACCAAACAATATATAACATAGAAATACACAATGGATTTTAATTAATTATTTTAAACGCTTGTTTTTAGATGCATTAAATATAACTGGAAACAGTGAAGAGGTACTAAATGGGACGGGGAGGACGACAAGACGCTACAAGCAGGGAAGTCAGCTGATTGGGAGCATGCTCCACATTTTACATGAGGTATGTATACTGGAATTTTGACTGAAATGATGCAATCCTCTTCCCATATTATCCTAATAATCGTCCTAACCTAAATGAGATGTATTTCTTACACCGACTTTTTTTCTTTTCAGATTATTGTATGTTGTGTAACAGATAGGAGATGGAGATCGGCTGACACTGAAATTGTGAATACATAAAATATGTAAAAAGAGAACCTACAGAGACTGACAGAGAAACAACCCATGTGGGACTTTGGGAGTTGCCGAATGACTGTTAAAATTTCTAAGCAGTTGATTTTTATTTGCTCCACGTACATGGTTTTAAATTCTTTTCAAAATGTCAATATTGTACGGTACTGGTAGACTATTTAGTTCGCCTTGTTGGAGGATTTCGAACAATGTTTCCCACTTGTCTCTTCAAAACACCCGATTTACGTCACTGTTTCGGCAAAATGGAAACTATTGGACACAAGGAGGATGCTATAATTGCTTTAAAAACTTTTGTACCAGTCAAGCTCTTCTGGCCAATACCAGAGGCATTTTTACAAGATCAGTGACTCGAAACGTCAAAAGAAGTAAAATTCAGATCGTTCCATTAATATTTGGAAGACGAGGTTTGAAAACATTCTCATTCCTAAGAAATCAAATGCCGACGACAATTGGGAAAAATGCAAAAGACGTCACGCAAGTAAAAAAAGCAGGAAGAAAGGAGTTTTCCAGATTATTGGGTCTTGCCAAGGGAGAAAAATGGACGTTAACTGGTACAAACTCATACCATATCGATGAAAATAATTTTTCTATGTGGTAAATGTTCAGTTCAGTTATAAAAAGTTTTATGATATGCTGAATTTGACTTTTAGGTGCTATATTTCTCTTGGTCATATCCAGTACCGTGACGATGGCAGTTCCCTTTTGCCTTGGAAAAGTAATAGACATCATTTACACTGGTGACGACATTAACGAAACGAAAAAGAACTTGGATAAAGTATGCCTAGGATTGCTGGGAATATTTGTAATAGGTGGTCTTTGTAATTTTGGGAGAGTTTATCTCATGCAAACTTCAGGTAACTACTAATTTTCGTTTTAGAATTTTATTGTCAGTTTAGGGCGTGGGGCTTAAACTAGTTGCACTATGTGGATATTTTATTGCAACTGCTTTAAACATGTCTTGTAGG
>JAANSN010000116.1:0-91744 GCA_036850665.1 Dicranocentrus wangi | reverse complement strand
TTGGCTATTTAAATATAATATTTAATATTTAAAAGATAATCTGTTTGCCCAATAGCCACCCCTTTCCCTTTGTTTGACGTTGATGAGGAAGCATGAGAGTTGTGTAGTCATGAACGGGAAAAAGACAAAAATACACAAGACATGTGCGCTGCTGCTGCACCTTATCAACTTTTAAATCAGGACTTGAGATGGACGTGACCGCGACTAAATTACAAGATTGTTATAGGCTTTTCCTTCCACACGTGTGGCGCTACAATTACAAGACAAAAAATCCTTGAAACTCAATATCTCTGCAAAAACAAACATGTCCATATCGGTAGACACACCCAAACATCCCAACTCTCCAACAACTCCTGCTGCTGCTGCAATAGATCAACCGATGATGTTTTTATTAGGTAGCAAAAAAAATCTTAAAACCAATCTTAGATCAAAAGCTAAAACAAGTTGGGGGTTTTTTTTATTGATATTCCCTCTAGCTATATCAACCTTATTATAAATTCGGCAAGTGCAGCTCAAAAAAATATTATGTTTACTACGCTAAGCCGGCCGCGTCCTTACATAAAAAGCAACTATAATGTGCACAACATCATCACTTCAGCTCAGCAGCACACCAGCTTGGTGGATATTTGAATTGAATGTGTAACACGCTTTGTCCGATTTGACCTAGAGATATTCAAAAACTCTGTGAAATATAAGTTGCAAAAAACATGAGTTTGCGAAAAACAGCAACCCATCAAGCAGAACAGCCATTTCAGCAGCAATAGCAATATATTTTTCCCCGTTGCGTTGCACGCTTACACAATTTATTTTGGCTTGCATGAAAACACTTGAGAATAGAATTAACTTGTAAAAAAGCAGCTCATTAAAAAAAATAAAAATCATCATCATATATACTCCACTCGAATCCAACACACACACAGGAGGAGGTAGAGGGATGGATGGTGGTGTACTATACCGAATTGAAATCAATGATGGAATAAAAAAAGCTTTATCAGGATAGAACTGACTTTTTTTCCGGCTCCATCAATCACCTCAGGGTCATCAAAGTATTTTGTTTACGTCTACTCGCTGCACTGGCGATGATGATGATGATGATAATGTCGATATCAAATATTACAATTTGGATATATGTTTTTCGAGGCGTATACGTGCCTATGTTAGATGAGGAGAGTGATTGTAAAAATGATGATGGTAATACTGAATGTTATAGTATTATCTAGTAATGCATAAACCATATTTTACATAATATACTTTTATAGCTGTAATGCTATAATTATACTGGCTTAGTAGTCGACTTGTAAACAACATCAGATATACCTCTAGATTACGCAAAAGTATGTGTCGGATCCCTCATTAGGAATTGCTGACTAGTGGGAAAAAAGTTTCTCGTTGTATACCTACTCAAGTCCGTGTGGATGTGCTACGGATGGATATGGCGTGAGCAGGTTGTTTATAAGAGCTTACGATTAGGTAGGATATTTTCAACTTTTCGGCTTTCTAATCAAAAAATCCGAGCTGAGAGTGAATTGATCAAATTAGTCAAAACACTTGAAAAATAGTCATTAACACGGTGGGAAATTAGAGGAAAATATGATATGAGTTTATAGCATGTATCTATAGGTATATATCATTATTTTATCGTACAAGATGCATGAGGAAAAGTTTTATATTAATTAATGAGGATGCGTCTAAATAATTTACAGTGTGTACAAATATTCAAGCAGACCCATTAAGCAAGCATTCAGATTCATCCAGTTTTTGTTGAATCATTTGAAATAGAGTTTGGGGAGATTCGATCGAATGAATTACCAAAATAAAAATAAAATGCGATGAAATTCCATATTTTGTTAACTGAACATGAATTTGTAGGCAACTTACTATTCCTAAACCAACGAGCGACAGAAATCTAATTTCTCTAGTAGCACGCGAATAAAAAAAATAATCATAAACGACGTCCATGTATTGACATATTGCAAATCACATAGCCCAAAAATGCAATTGCGACACTTTTAATGCCACGGAAGCACAATCCTCGATCAACTAAATGTTTAGAATCTCATGCTACCGGCAACATTGTAATTCGAACCGGTTCAACGCGACCAATTGACAGATGCCAAAAATAGCCTAGTAATAATAAAACTTGATATAAATGAAAAATGTGGGACAGTTTTGAAATATATATTTAGACCGCAATAAATTTATACAAACAAAGTGTTGGAGTAGGTGAGAGTGTTTTGCAATGGAAGTCGATGACTTGTTTTTGCCAATATATACTGTTGTAGCTTTGTCAAACGTGCAAAACTAGCTCACACCAGGAATTTCAAAAAAAGACAGCCATCCATTGGTTTATTTACCTATATAAAAATAACATTTTTTAACCCGTTCATTGTACGGAGGAAAGTGGACATCAGCCCATGATTTAAAACATGTTTGCTTACATTATCCACTTTAGTTATCATCAGGTCGTGTTGACACTAGTATTTATGATAGGGAAGGAGGAGCACGAACGAGCAAAAAGAGCACACTGCAAAAAGTTTTTCTTTGCCTCCCTCAATTTGCATCTTGTTTGTTCATTCATGAAATGACAACAAATTTTGATTATCCAAATCCCCCAACACTTGACAGACAGTCCATTATGAAAACAAGTGCTGATGATGCTCGAATCAATACAAAAGCAAAAAATAAGTGTTGTTATCCAATTCCCATTTTATAACAATAGTGTGCACAATCCCATCATCATCCTGATCGATGCCTGCAGTTCAGTGTAGCAGTGCACACAGACCATGTATGTCAACTTACCTACATATCTTTACACATTAAATATATTACGATTTTGTTTATTTGCTTGCGCTGTACTCTTTATTTTGGTTACGTGCTTTCGTTTCGTTACATGATTTGATTTGATGCACCAGGGTAGAACATTCACGTAAATCGCTGTACTGCACTGCACCGCTGCGCTGCCGCTGCTGCCAGCACTGGCACATGTCATGTGAGAAAACGCTTTCATAAAAAGCCACAAGGATAACAGGACAACTAACTCCTGCTCCTGTCGAGTGAATGATGGCAGAGCCCATCAAAACACAGAAGATCAATTGATTTGTTTAAACCATTCTTTCATCGCATCACTGAAGTTAGGAAACCAAAGTTCAAAAACCTTTTCGACGACATGCACATAATAATAATATAATAGCAAGCATTGCACTGCACTGCCTATAGATACAACAGACTTCCACCCATATCATCAACATCATCACCACCACCTCACATTTTGCCTGTTCGGTGCAATAATTCTCTATGTGCATATGCCAAAAAACATGCATGGTTTACAGTTGTCAGGCATGCATACACACATTATCATCATATACGATATGCAGCGATTATAATATAAGCGCATAGGATTAGTTAGATCTACACACCAGCACTCTAACCCGTTATACCATGATCCGACATGGAGACAATAGGATGCGGCGGATGATGGGAAACAATAGGAAAAAATTCGGATCATTTAGTTTAACGATTACAACCGAGAACCTGAGTCAGCTTGGATCATTTAGCAAAATTGTTGCAAAGACAGGAGGAAATTGCAACGTTGACAAATCCTAGGACTCATTTTCCTCTTAAAATTAACGTGAAAATCTTACTACGGTGAGCATGCATGGTCCTCTTCCATCTAAACCAAAAAAAAATCAGTTTCACCTGTATGACTTTGACTTCACAAAAAACTTTTCTATATTTCCAGTATTTCATATCAGGCTAGGTCGGAAGGTTGTGTATGTTCTGTTTGATGTAGAAACAAAAAATGGCTTTTGGTTAGTTTGAAATTTTTCAATTCTCTCACTAATTACCCAACTAACTGCATTTTATTTGCTTGCGCCTTGTGCAATAGTAATCCCAACGAAAAAATATGAATTGAATATATGGCTCTGGGCATGGCGAACATTGAGTCCAATGACACAGCGTGACCAAGGACATTTCTATCTCAGCCGTAGCCTTATGGTCACTAACCCCAGCCCAGCAAGAAGAGTAGTGCCTATAACATATCCACTATCCACACGCTTAAAGTATCAAAATGATTCAGCACACTTCATTTTTTGCACGTCAGTCCAACGAAAAGGAGCACATTAACATCATTAAAAAAAGTGAGCAACTCAACAGTTAAATCGGCTGAAGTGCAGGATCATAAAAAAAATTATGCAGTGGTAGTAGTGGGGTGGGTGAGAGAGAGAGATGCAGATAAAAATGAGTCCTTTACAATGTTAGGATAAAAATGTGGAACCACAATGCCATTTTATAATTACATAATTGCAAGCATATATATATTCTGAAAAGATAGACATCCGCTGATTACACATGCTGTATGTGGTATACGCCGTCTCCCCGTTTAATCATACTCTTTCAGATTCCTACGGTGTGTTACTAATCCAAAAACAAAAATCCGACAAGTGCTCCATGTTCCTACGCTCCACTGGTGATAAATGCTTTTTCCCAACAAAGAAAAACCAATTCACTTACTTTTATAATAATGAAACGTTGTTGCCCGGCTGCCCGAAACTCCAATTCATGAATTCCTCCTTCACGTCTACTATAAACTCGTCGACGTCGTCCCCATCGCCATCCTTCTTGCCAGTGCGTATATAGCCACCCGTCAGGGCTGAGCTGAGCTCATCCAACTCAAAGGAATTCTCTTCTATGCCCCTCTCTTCTTCTCCTTCTTCTTCTTCTTGTCCCTAGCCATCCCTTTCATTTGTTTAATATGGGACAATGACAAACTATCTGAATTTCGCAGAAAAGTGCTACGTACGTTGGGAGGGAGGGAGGGCGGTGTGGCATTGTAGCCTGAAAATGAAATTCCGACCCGGCCAGCCCATTTTCTCCACAATGTCTTTTGAAAACAATAGGACGAGCAAAGAGGGAGAAAGCAGGAGCAGAGAAGAAGAGAGATTCCATTCTTAGATATTAATATTTTTATGCTTCACGACCTTTTCCCAGCACCCACCCTCCACCACCACTCCACTCGACGGTGGTGGTGGATATTATTATGCTCCTATAAATATGTATAACTTTGTCAAGTCTTAAATTAAATAGATGAGGAAAATATATAGTGTGCTGGAGCTGGAGAGCTCCTGGAGCTTATTCCCATTGTCGCCAGCGCGAAACTTATTTATTTATCTCCGTGTTTCGTTCCTTCGTTCGTTCGTTCGTGCCCTGCTATTCTCTCTACACTGCGATGCGTTTCTAGTTCAAAGAGCAAGCGAATTATTTAGCCATGTACGAAATCCGAAGGAAAAGAATGGACCGTGAGTAAAATATATTATTATGTCCCTACACGTTTTGTTATTATTATTTTTTTCTTGTTTGTTATTCGAGCTTGGGAAGAGGAGGAGGAGAAGAAGGCCGGGACAAGGATATTATGGGAATATATATTTATATACGAGCTCGTCGGAAGCAAGGATGAGGCAGTATGGATCATTAGAAATTATAATAATCCTCTCATTGGAAGAGTAACACTTGGGAGAGGAAATAAGGGGATATATAACGGGAGACAGTTCCATCATCAGCATTATTCTCTGACAAGAGTAGTTTACTGATTACTATTTCAAGCACCAAGAAATGTGTGCTCCTCCATGTATTATGCATAGTTTGGGAGGAAAAAAAGCGCGCGTATACAGACGCGACGACCCGGGATGGGAAGACACCACACGGACATGTATAATTTCCCTTCACATCTTTCCCCACTTTCCCCCACAAGGAGGGAGCTAAAAGCTATATGTATGTAGGAGACGCACATTTGTGGAGGAAAACTTTTGCGGAGAAAGTTGGAGTTTTGAAGGTGGAAGGAGGGAGGGAGGGAGTAGTGTTGTGTGAGCTATGAGAACAACCGGCGGGAGGATATCATCTGGAGAGGAGTATATATGTATAAATATCTGTCTAACTCTACTCCATACACACCACCACCACCATGCTCTGCTGGTTTTCCACTGAGGATGTGCTCTGATGTGTGCAAATTAATGATGAATGAAATGCATGCAAAGGAACATTGTGATGGGAGATGAGCACTCTGTGGGGTGCCCACTACTACGCTCCCTTTTTTCTTCTCTCCAGAGCTCCTATCCTTCTCCTTCCTCCTCCTCCCCTCTATCTCTCTGAGTGAGTGCGAGTGAGTAGATGCTATAAATGTTAGTAAGCTAGGAGGCTTTTGTTCACTCCAAAATTCTTAATCCGAAGCTTTTCGCACATGCCGCTTCCCATTCGCTTATTAATGATATACTTGCTGGAAGCATGCAGCTCGTCATCGTCATACGCGGAACTCTGGAGAAGAGTTTAGTTTAGTAGCACCAAACTAAACTAAACGAAAACTACGACCAGGGAGTTTTTATCAGGATATTATGTATTGTATAATAATACATAATATTATGCGTATACACAGAACCCTTCTTTTCCCCTTTTTCTTCTCCCATCTTATATTTCAACTCGGATGTCCCTTCGCTCTCGTTTACCTACTACCGGGAGAAGGAGAGCAGGGGGAATAATACACACGTCAGCCACAACTTTTTTAGGGTTTGATCATTGTGAAATATTAAATCAAAGCTTGTATTATATTATATTATGGCTCTGGGAAACAACTGATTATGGAGCATGGAGAGGAGATGGAGCTGGAACACCCTCCGCTTTCTCCGGCAATAATGGGTCCCAACGCATAATCGGTGTTTGGGAGTAGTAGTAGTGGGTGCCCGGCTCTTTAGAAATTTTAATAATAATGAAGGCAATCCTTGTAGCATCTTTACACAACTCTTTTGTGTCATTGACTGGAGGAACAGGAGGGCTGAGATTTCAGCCTGCCATTCAGTTCTCGGGAGCCCCCCGGTGATTCCAGAATATTATTATTAAACAACCAATCCCATACATTTTTATTGGTCGTTGGTGCGGTGCTGTGAGCTAGTAATTTGATATATAGGGAGAGAAAGGGAAGGGAGAGGAAAAAAAATTGTGGAGAGCGTAATTGATGTTATCTAATGTTGTGTATGTTGAACGGGGTTTTTATGGAGGAATACCTCCCAGTGTGACTCTTGTATTGATTATTCATTCATTTCTCTAGCGTAAATTCATTTTGTAAATTGGTACTCCAGCTTAACTTGTCATCTCCAAAGCCATACGTCATGCGCGTCAAGGCAGGGAACCGAATAGTTTACTCCACAAATGGATAAAAATGGATATAACGAAAAAAAAGTGCACCCATTGCCCGCTTTTTTTCTACTCTTTTTTCTGTAAAATTCAATTCCAACCTGCATCTCCCCATTTTACGATCTACACCTCATTCCAAAAAAAAAAAAACTTCCAACTGCATAGCTATTCCACAACTACATTTTCCCAAGCCTTATGGATCACATGTTACTTTTACTTCAAAAACTTTTTTTCATTTTCCCAGCCTGTCAAGCTCAACTAGCCCGGTTCCCTCTTTGCGGAGGAGGAAAATGGGAAAAATACGGAATCAATTATCTGAAACTTGTTTATTATCACAAGCGCGGAGCCATTTGAAAGAAATGGTTTAAAATGGGTCTGAGCAGTCTGGAGCATTTAGAGAGGAAGTGTAATAAGCATCCTTTATACTAGCAGCTCCATTTACCACTGGATTTTTACTGCTCAGCTAAAAGACACGGAGTGGTGGAGGTAGAAGTAGTAGCTCTGGAAAGTGCTCTGGAGCACGGAGAGGCTTACTACACTTTCCCTCGTCAGTTTTTTAGCCGAGATGGAATATATAGGAGGCTTTTTAGGTTCATAACATAATCATGCTGGCTGACTGGCCTCATTTATGAAGGGAACATGAATGTTGCTTTTGGTTTAACAACATAATAAAATCTCCGATTGCTTTTTCTCCTTTTCCTTCTCCAACCGGCGGAACCTCACATACTACTCTCCTCTCTTCTGCTTACTTGCTCTTTGCGGACGTACAACTGTTCACACGGATTTTTCCCCCGTTGCTATACAATAAACTCAAACTCTGGAGCAGGACCAGATATTATTATTCTCTTTAGCCGTGTACAAGGAATTACTCACTACTCACACAAGCCGGAGGTATGCCGAATCACCTCCACCACGCAAGGACATGCCATCTCCAAAAGAACAAAAGAAGATTTCACTCCTTCCACAATTTTTTTCCCTTCTCTCTCTCTCTCTCCTAAAAACCCAGCAACAATTCTCCAAAACTATCGCGGGCTTCTTGCTCGCAAAATAAAATAAAAATACCATGACTCTGTTGGATTTCATTACACTTGCCTCTATATCCTCCATATCCCCACTGTAAGTTATTGCCCCGTCCATTTCAAGGAGCAGGAAACGGAAAGGAGCCTTTTCCCTTATGCTCCTCTCGACAACGGCGGACACGGAGGTTGTAGTCAAGCAAGCAAAGGAGCGAGAGAGAAGAAGGCCGGCAACCAAAGAAAATCGTCGTAACTCAGCTGGGCTCTGCACACACATTCACATTCACCATATATACCATAATAATAACAGCCAAAAAGCACACAGGTTCTTCTTCTTCTTCGTCTTTATAACCTGGTAGACGACGGGGACGAAGGAGTAAGAGTTTGGGAGCAAGAAAAACAAGCTTAAATCATACATATGGCATCTCTCACGGTTTTACTTTTCCTTCTTTTCTCTCTCTCTCTCTCTCTCGTTCCTCCTCCTCCTCCGCTTCCTCGCTTAATGTTGTTAGATGTCGTAGCTCGTTTTATGTCCCCTCAAACAAACCCATGAAATATGATTGCCATATTCACTGTTTACCCAGAATGAAGAAAAAAAAGTTGTGTATTTGTGTACGCTGCTGCTGCGATGCTGAGTGAGAGAGAGAGAGAAGAAAGAAAGGGAGAGAGAAAATGTATAAATGTATGAGGATCAAGTTGCTGATGTAATCCAGCAGGGCAAATCCATACTCGCGCCTAACTACTTCCATCCAACGCTAATACTTACTTACTTTTTGGTAACTGGGAAAAAAATATTCCTAGAGATCATCAGTTAGCTTGGATATATACATATATATTATATATATACGTAGTTGCCTACTCAAAACTCTCAAAAAGTTTGTTTTTTTCCTCTCCCACCCAGAGCCTTCTGCCTTTTTGCCCCACAACGAGGTTGAACGTCGCTGTGGGCGCATTCAATAGAATATGGAGCTGAAGCTTTCAAAAACAAATGTAAACTACAAACATGACGCTCCTCTTTCATGTTTTGGAGAAAAAAGTAGAAAGAAAAAAGTTTTTTATATATATATACCTACCTAGTCGATAAGAGCCCCCAAAAATAAAGCCGTGGTGCCAGTGGGAAAAAAGCTTGTACAATGTCCACTTTACAAGCACTCGTCCTCCTATTATTTACCCTGGACCATATAAGCCTAAAACCGTATCGGTATAGAATTTACAATCAGAATCAAAAAAAAAAAGAGAGAGAGAGATATTGTTTTCCTCTTACTCTTGAATACTCAGAAAGGGAGAGAGAGAGAGAGACCGTTCGTTGTTGTAATCCCTGTGAATTTTAAATGTAATCCTTTGTAGGATGCATGGAAAGGTGGGTGGATGTGGATATGATGTGGAATTGGAATTCTCTGAAAGAAGAATGTACGAGCGAGCGAGTGAGTGAAGCGGTAGAGCAGGGTTATACGGTTGACATTGTGATTGCAAAAAAAAAAAAGAATCTATCTGTACGCGTTTTCGAAGGTAACGTAACTCCATCGCCATTCCATCATGAATCCAAAAGGAGTATAGAGATATTACACATCATAAGGTACCTATAAAGGTATATAAAATATGGAAAGCATCCGGGCTTTTTTTTCTTCTTCTTTCTTGCACAGCACAGCAGCGGAATATATTTCATATTCATTTATTCATAGCGACTCAAATCAAGCGAGAGTAAGTGAAGCGTGACAACCTCGTTAAAATTGAAAATTGCTCCATCTCAGCTGCGGAAGTGGAGTAGAAAGGAATGGAAAAGTATTGAAATGGATCCTTTTAGGGGGAATAAATTGAATGTATCCGTTGCTGAATTGTTGGAAGTGAAGCAATTTTCGTTCTTTTCAGCCAAAATATATATATACACTATTGAAATTGGAGGAACGAGCTGGCGAGGCGAGGAGGATATCATCGGGATGATTGTGATTGTGTGTGTGTTCCGCGAATTCTGCCCGTATTGGTAATAATCAAAGCACAATTGAGTGAGTAGACAGACAGAATTCAATGGATGATGATGTGATGCGGATGACGATGCGATGATCATGATGATGAAATCGTTATAATAAAAAGTTGTTCATATAAGGGAAGAATGCGATTCATGGGGTAAATCAGGCGTTAATATTTTCAACCTTCAATGAGAATCCCTCAACCGAATTTTATAGGTGCAATTAACCAATTTGCAATTTACGATTCTACTACATACACCAAATCCAAACTATAACTGCTAACAACCTACACGTTAGATGGACGTCCGTACTTGTCCAATTTTATCTACTGGCGTCCATACCAGTCATAACAGGAATGACATCATGTCCTCCCAGTAATGACCACACATGGTTGACGTATGAGTTTAAGGGCGCAACGGCACGGAACGAGTTAACTACTACACAGCTCTCCCTATTTTTGCTTTCCCAAGATTAGAAGGATGGAGCAGAAGGAGCCGAACCTTTGGAAACAAAGTGGGCAAGGAAGTGGAGCAGGAATAAAAGGGATTGATCTGCTTGCTCCTTCATCTTCTTCTTCTTCTTCTTCTCTCGAGATCTCAAAACTAACTCCATACGTACATCATATGTGATGCTGATGCTTGTTTATCTTGATTGACTCTTTGCCACACTGTACTATACTACTCCCTCCAAAAGCACTATACTCCTTGCGCTCTTTTTTTATATATATTTTTCTCCTTCGTCCATTTTTTTTCCTCCAGAAAAAAGTTGATGCATGCGGCTTCACGTCCTCCAACTCCTCCATCAGCACCACATAATTCCGCGAGTGAAACAAGGACACCCCAAAATTATATACTGTGTGTCTATATCACTTCTCCCATCCTGACAGACCTAATAATAAAAGCACTTCATTCCATTCAACAGCCAAGTCTATATCTCATTACTTAAGTGGACCGAAACGTGACAGCCGGAAAGAGACAGGAATTGCCATGTTCGGGCAAAGGGCGATTAGTAAAAGGGAGGAAAAGGCTAGCGAGCAAGGACAGGATTCATTTATTTCATATCTCTCTCTCTCGCCACGACTATTGGAGTTGGATGGAGTGAGTGGTATTGGCAACCAACCTTCAGAGACTTCGCGGAGGAAGTCTACGAAAGGGAATCATGGGATTAAATAGCCTCTCTCTCTCATTCAGCGCGTAATGGCTCGCGACCATCGTCATCATCATCATCATCATCATTTCGAAGGAAAAACGAGAGAGAATGAGGGACAGGGAGGGCCAGAAGGAGAAAAGACATGAAAAGAAGAAAAAAAGACTACCAATCAAATCACCTCTGTTCGTAAGTACTGCTCTGACTGACTGCTCTGTGTGGAAGCGGAGCTTCATAAATTGCGGCTATAAATGCTAAGCAAACAGACGGAGAAATGAAGTTGACAGGGAATTGCTGTAAAGAAATAGGTAACTTGATAGGAAACGAGACGAGTCTTGCGACGACGACGACACGATTTCTCAGACGACATTGCATCCTTTTCTTTCACTTCGTCTCTCTCTCCCATCTTATATAGAAAAATCTCCATTCAGCTGTCGTGTAATTTACTCCCTGGTGTGGAGGGAGGGATGGAACGAGAGCTCTAGCCCTGCCGCAGGAATAAACCGTTCGTTCAGAGCAGAATTGCACAAAAACACAACTTATTATTATTACCGACATTATATTGATGGAAATAGAGTCTAGCGAGCTTAGACTCTCTCTCTTTTCATTCCGGGAATGAACTTACAATATTTTTTTTTCAAAGCCTGGCCTGAACGAGCATATTAGGAGAAAAGTTTAATAGTTGCTTCCAGAAATATGTATATAAAGAACTTGCCACATAGAGGCATATGGAGTGTGAGTGACGATAGACAATGGACGAACAAGGAGCACTTGCGTCATCCCTTATGAAACGAACCAAACGGTGGTAGTAGTGGTGCGGTGGTATAATAACCGAGNGAACCAAACGGTGGTAGTAGTGGTGCGGTGGTATAATAACCGAGGGAAACGGTCTATATAATCAGCAGATAGAGGTGTAGAGAAGGTGCCTTTTTGTGTCAGCTTAATCCATAGACCGGTTTAAGCTCTCATAAATCCAAGCAAGGCAATAATAGTCAGGACTCGGGACGCACAACTCACGGAACAAATCCATGAAAGTGAGCTAAAACCAGTGAGACATGGGGGGTGGGGAGATGAACAGGGCAAGAGGGGGAGGACATATTCGTGAAAATAATGTTTGATCAACCAAGTGCTAGCTATGCTGCTCCTTCATTCTCATCCTGTCTTGCTATAAATTCATCATCATCATTCATCGTGAAAAGCGGGTGAGTGGCTTTGGGACACGTTTGTTTGCCTAATTACTACTACCACCACCACGTCTCGGGGAAGTAGCCATTGTGACGACCGACGACGACGATGATGATGATCATGATGATTTGCTTTGATGATCCCTATACCTCGTTTTATGTTTTAGTCCTCCCATATTTGTCTAACAATAATAAATAATATGCGTATAAATAGTAAAATAAACTTTGCCCTGAGGTTCTTCTTGGGACGACCGTGAGTTCTTCAAACTTCAAAAGTTTGGCAACACTCTATCAACAGCATGCATGCATGTTACGTGAGCATGTTCTTCTCAAGTTCAATCTTTTGACGTCATGTTTTTTGGACGGGCTTCCTTATTACTACAGCTTGTTACACAAACGTCAGATTTTTACAAACACAAGCTTCTACACTAGAATATACGATCGCCAAGAATTTCTACCTAGTTGTATGAAAGACGTGGTTGTATAAATAAAATCAATATTCACCATCCAAGCGTACCATATAATATCATCCCTCCACTTTTCGAGGAAACCTGAAATGAAAGACTCCTAACAACACGTCCACGTTTGCTTTTGCTCGTGTGTGTGTGTGCTTCGAGAGAAATGTTTGCTTGCTAAACATGTTGGTTGACAATCCTCCCGGGTATCCAACAATATCACACGACATCTCACAGCAGCTTCGATGAGCACAATGCCATGCCATGCCATGCCACCCACGCATCCTTCCATGTCATCTAGCAAGGAGGCTGCTGACATGAAGAAGAAGAAGAAGGAGTACAGAAGAAAGCATTATATTTGAAGTGGAGGAGATGGTGATGGCCGTGTTGGTAGTGGTGGTGAAAGTTTTCTTCTTTCTTAAATCCGCGAGAGCCCTGTTTACTCGCTTCCTCTCTTTCATTAACAGATAATCAGCATTCAAAGTGTGGGGCCGAGGAAAATGCAAAACTGGCAAAAAGGAGCGAGTTGAGAGTTGAGTTGAGTTTCGCTTGAGTTTGAGATGAGCAGAATAATTTTAAGGCTGTGCATGCTCAAACAGTATGATGCTATCTTCAAGTATAATGCTTAGCTTGGAGGAGCGGCAGTAATCTCATCGAGTTATTCCCTATCATGCACCTATCCTCTCCAAAAAAAGGCTCCAGAACATAAAGCACTTTCTCACTCCCAGACCTTAACAATCCCTCCTTTCCCTCCACAGCCTGAGAGTGGATTCAGCGGAGGAATGGAAATGGCGCGACAGAGAGAGAGAGAGAGAGAGAGAGAATTTATCTTCTTTTAATGCTCGAAATTGCAACGGATACACTCTTATTGTATTACAGAAAGAACTTGAAAGAAGTGCAGGGAGATGATGCTGCTGATGCTCGCAGGAGCAGAGTGGGAGCATATAATAACCATTGAAAGCAGTTTTATAGGGACTCTTGGGCTTGCAAACAGGCAGCTCCACATTCCTAATAATATCTCCCTGAATGAATGTATAGATACACATTTTCTCTCAAGATTCATTCAAAAAACACACTGCCTAAGCGTATAAGTATGCCTGTCTGCCTGCTTTCACTTTTTCCTCCTTCCTCCCTTTCCCCACGGAAAGAACTGATTTTAAGCCGGAAGTTTTTTCCAAGAATATATAAGCTTCTCCCCGTCTCTCTCTCTTTCTCTCTCTCTCTCTGGAGGAGTTAGTTGGAGTAGTGTTATTACATTACGGGAACATATCCCCTTTTCATCACCAGTCCAACAAAAGGAAGAATGGGAGAAGTAAAGGTGACGACGTGGCACTCTGTTCACCCAACTAAGAACAACTCTTCAGTGTGACAAGTAGAGAGAGAAAAAAGTTACTGTGTGGGCTCTCTCTGACACACAATGCGACCATGTATGTATATGTACAAGAACTACTCTGGAGAAGGAGTAATGACTTACCCATGCTCCCACTCTCTCCTTTTTTACCAGATAATAGTGGAGAGAAAAAAACTTTTTTTCTTCCTTTTTCCCTACTTTTTCATACTTTTTTTTACCTTCTCTCCCACTTCCTTGCCAAAAGTTGGTCCCATTGTGTGCGCCACAACTGTGTGGGCTCTTGTTCCGTGACGACCATGTGTATAACTTTGACAGATTCTTGAACTACTTGAGTCGAAGAGGTGGTCGAAGAACTGATGTGATGTGTGCATGCTAGAGAGCTGATGAATTTTTTGCATGATAGATTGGCAAAAGTTAAAGTTGGGTTGATTTTGTAAATTTGGGGCCATTATCAACTTTGAAGAGGGGCTACGGCTACAGTCAAAATATGGGGTCCTTTTTGGAGGATTAATGGAGAAAGTCATTGTTTTATTTTACGGATGGGTTTGGAGTTTGAGAAGTGAGGCGTTGTGGACAACTGTGTAATTGGAGTCATTTATTTGAAATGGATAGATACAGCGTCGCTAAAGTTTTTTTTAAATGCATGCAGGGTATAAAACTCTACAGATAAAGAAAATGGTTCAAAATGCAGAAAATTCATGTTTCACATCAGCCTGGCTTGAACAATATACATATTGAAAAGAGTCACAAAGATTTATTTTACGACTCGCAGTCTCTGGACCTCTCCATGTCTCACAATCATGCATTTACAACAACACGAAATTGTAAAAGGTTTCCTTTTTCAAAGACATTTATTCCAGAGCTCTAGCTCATGCCGGTTCGTGCGTAGAGGTTATTATCGTGGAAAATCAGAAAATCATTTATGCTAATTCCTTGTCAGGGGAAAAGTGCTATCTATAAAAGAGTGGTGTGGTGTGGTGGTGGTGGTGTGTGTGGCAGTGTGTGGTGTTGGGCGAAAGGGAACAGTACCGTTTTTTCCAACTCACACACACACACACGCTACCTGTCACATCGCATAATCTATTACTGTTCCAAGTCAAAGTCCAAATCACGACTCACAACTCATGCCTGCCTGAGTTCCCTCTTCTCCCTTTCCACATGCACACGCGAATTTCCCCCTGAAATACCTGTTACTGTAATGACGACGAGGAGCTGCTACACGACGACAATGTACCTATATAACAACGCAAGGCAAACATGGATGGATATTTTTTATTTGAGAACACACGGAATAATATAATAATATACCAAAATGTAGTCGATCGAGCAGCATATATGCACGACCAGCAGCAGCACCAACTAAATTTCCCCTTAATGGAATACATTTTAAGGAGACTGGTTGTTCCACCACCATCAGAGAGAGAGAGAGAGAGAGAGAGAGAGAGAGAGGTCCAATTGCTGCACCACCACCACTCGCATTCCGCTTTTCCCTTGTAACTAACCTGTTAGAGTTTACCGAATTTAGCTTTACGTGCCGAGTCCCCTGTCGAATACAAATGCCTTCATAATATAAAGTGGAATGAGCCAAGTAGAGCATGTTCCAGTCATTTGATACATACCAATCTAGTCACACCGTTAAAGCAATTGGAAACATGCAGGGAATACGGAATGCGAAAAAAGGAGAAAAGAGATTCGGTCGGAGAGAGAAAGGAGCACCTTTCTTTCCTTCCTCCCGTGCATCAGCTTCTTCTTCAGGAGGCAAGACACGGGGAAAATAAAACGGCTGGGGGAAAGCAGAGGAGTCTGACTGAACTGAAAAAATAAAATGCTTGGTTCGGTCGGTCGGTCTAGCTCACTGTTTTTTTTTCTTCAGCAACGTTTTCTCCCATACAAGAAAAATGAATGGGGAGACGGTTGAATGGAGCTTGAGTGATTCTCCTCCTATATATTTTACTGCTGGGGATGTGGGGGAAAAGGATGAGAGGCAGTGAGTGAGAAGCTCAAACAACCTTTCCCATGTGCACTCGTATATACATATATGAACAAAACTTGCCTTTTTTCCTGTTTTGATAGCTCGATGAAGAAAACAAAAATCCACCATGCTGCACTACCTGTTTCAAATCCTTCTCCTCTCTTCTGGAGAGAATAAGCAAGATAGCAAGGACCGGCGTTGACAGTTGGAATGGTTGGTTTATATTGAAGCTCCACAAGAAGATGATGTGAAAGCAGAAAGGGATATTATTATGCAAAGTCATCATATGTGCGTGTGCCTTGTGTACCATATAAGACTCGGGTGCATTGAAATCTCAAAAAACAGAAACGTTAGCACAACAAAAAGGCTCGTCCGCACCGGAGCTCCGGATATTTACCTACCCTCATCAACTGTGAAAGGAGGAATGAATGGATGGAAATGGGCTCAAGTCAATATGTCTTCGGAAAGGAGTACAATGTCCGAGAAGGCTTAAAGCTGTTTAGCAAAGCTGTATAAAGTAGAGCAGTGTAGAGGGAAAAAAGACACGGAAGTAATGGTGGACGCGGACGGACCCTCGGAGAGAATACAATTACAACAGGAGAGAGAAGGTAGCCAAGCCGCGCGAGCTACTTGGTAATTCTTGCATGCCTTTCCTGGATCGTGAATTGCGTGTCAGTCGAGAATTGACTTGACTTGGCCCTTTTGACAGGCCACTAAGTTTTCCTGGAGCAGGAGTAAGAGACCACAGAGAGAAAATCGAGGCTGGCTAAAAAAAACTAACTAGTACCGGTGCAATGCAACCTGCAAACCGGTTCACATCATATTATGGAACATTTTGGTTGGAGGCCTAGCCTTTTCCCACTATTTTTTTCGCTAACAATTTCCCATCAAGAAGGAGGGCCCATGTCGCCCAGGGATCGGAGGAATGGAAACGGATGTAGCTTAAGAGCCTGCGAACAAAAAAAGCAGCACAAGTTTAGTAAGTGCTGCTGCTGCTGCTTCGGAAATGTGCGTGATAAAAATCTGTGTAGTAGTCCAATAGGGTCCGCGTGCATGTTTCCTCCAAATGTACTACATCAGGGAACGACGACCACAACTCCGATAAAAATCTCTTTTTCCTCTACACACACACCAGCAGCACCAGCCATTCGATTCGAGTTGGCTCTCCATCTCCAGCTATCAGGCGATTGAGTCGAGTCGCGCTTTACACGCGTGTAAACTACCAATCAAGCCACGGAGCTATTTCAAATCTCAGATATTATTCGAGATACAAAAGTAAATGAATTGACAAGTGCTTCCAGCTCGGGAAAAAGGTCTCCAAATTACTTTCCATTTATTCAAGCACATATTCACATTCATTTGGAGGATGCAATATAAACAAAAATCCATCCAGGAACTTGAAGCACACATGAAGAGGAATGAGGAGGAGGAGGAAAGGAAAATGCAAAAAGGGAGAAAAAGAAAAGGTTTGGGTGGGAGCTTGCCTTTGCTTTTATGTCCTAAAAGTTGGTTGTACGTACATTTATTTTGTTGCAGTTTTTGTATCGTATCATCAATGTTTAGTGGTTTGATGGAGTGGGATTGTATTGTAGTACGCAAAAAAGAGTTTTTTTGGGATAAAATATTTTCATACGAGTCTATATGAGATTTTGGTAATTTCCATAAATCCATAGATTTCCCGATTCAAAGCCAGACATCCGGCTCCAAAAATCCTAAACTCGCAAGTTTTCTAATATGACTGCCTGGAATAGCCCTAGTTGTTGAGTATTTTGTGGACCCTGTGTAGTTTGGGTATTGCACGTACACGGTACACGTTGAGTCGAGGAAAAAAGAAGAAGAAGGATTCAAGTAAAATATGCTCTTCTGTTCTGGAATAAAATCATGCAAATATACAAGCTATGCGAGAGCGGTTGCACTGGAAGAAAGAACATTATGTAAGCAAAACATTTTCTTCTTGTCTCCCCATTTCCATATTCACACAAGAGGAGCGAGCGGGCGGATGGACGGAACCGGGCAGCATTCAATTCAAACAACTCGTCCACATGCACACACGGGCACGGCGGCTATAAGTTGAGCATTTTTGCTGGTGGTGGTGGGACCACCGATTTGCGTCATCTTTTTTAGCCAAAAAAGTAAAAGTGCACAAAAGCCGGGCCCAGCATAAGGATAAGGGTAGAAGACCTGGCAGGCCAATGGGCATTATTTATGGTAAAAGCCAAGTCAGGGAGTCCATTCATGAATGAACCGAGGAAAAAATTCAAATTATAGGAACCACTGGGCATTCCCACTCCTACAGCTTACACGTTGTTCCTATATAAAGCCTCAAAATAGTATACATAAATATCTACAAGGATCTAAATATCCACGCAAGATGGAGGAGGACAAAGTTAAACTAAAATCGAAATCCTGTTTCCCTCTTGCATATTTTTCTTTCGCCCTTTGGATATATTATATTATGTGTCTCTAAAAGTGGGAAGTCGAAACGGAAGAAAGCCATTGAGATGAAGGAAGGAAGGGAAGAGGAAAAAAAGTCTTGAGGGTACACAAGGATGGATATATATGTATATATATTGTGTACTTCGATTCGATCTATTCTCTATATTCTTTTCTTATAGCCACCATTTATATTTTCTCCGGTATTTCCGAAAAAGAAGAGAAAAAACACATCTACATAACGCGTGGAAACTACTTTCCCTTTGGAATCCGTTTGAAATGGCTGACAGAGAAATCCTCTCCTTTCATGCGATTTGCTCACATTCAGTTTATGAGACGCGTAAATACGTTATGATATATATATGTACATAGAAATATTGGATTGCTTACCAATGCTGATATGCTGACGAAAGGAGAGGCTGAGGATTTGTTGACGTGTTCCGTGATGCAAAACCATAAAAGGAAATTTGGCCACCCGAATCGCTCATATTCGCAAATTCATTCCATCAAAACACCGAGGTTGCCGATCTGTATGGACAACGACTAAACTGTTTAAGTGGAAGGTGATGAGCGGGATCTTACAATAACATAAAATGTATGTGCATATGTATGGAACTGTAAGATGGTTTTAATGACTGTCGGATGCACGAACACAATCATTGCGAGATTTGCCGAATATGAAATGAATATAAAAGCAAAACTTGCACGGTTTACACAAGCTTCTTGCTCTGTTTGGGCAACTGTCACGGAAAGCCAATGAGCAATGAGCACAAAGAAAGGGACGGACGGCAGAGAAACTTATTGAAAATTGGAAAATTAATTAGAAGGCAAGACTTGCTGCATCAGCATCAACATCAGCATCAGCTGCTCTACACCAGAAAAAAGTTTCCGAAGACAATTTTTCACTGCCAAGAGGTATCAAGACGATCAAGAAGTGAGTTGGGAACCATGTATTTGACTTTCCTTCCATATTATATTACCTATATCCCATATATATACTTATATACTTTCCAGAAAATCACTCGTACATATATGGCGTGCGGTGGTGCTCCTCTTGGAAAATCTTGGAAAGAGTATGGCGAGTCCTATGCTATTTACCATGCCGTTAAGCCGTATAGACACACAATTGAGCATCCAAATAGTTTGCGCGTCTGTGTATCAAAAAGAAAATCAATTTCCGAGCGCTTATGGCTGCAAAGAAAAAGTAATTAGCTTCACTTTTATTCCACGATCCCAAAGAGGAATTGACTAAAGCTGGCAAGATATTTGATGCAAAATGGGAGTACCCTTTTCAGATGGAATGGAATGAAGCTCATGGGGGATTTTGTCGAAGGAAAAACTAGACATACCTACCTAAACTAAATTCCTCTTCGATAAAACTTTTCTGCTGACTCCTATACATCCAATTTAATTTCTTGCAATCTCAGAGAGGAGGATGCAATGAGGAAACGGAAAGCAAAAGTACGGAATGCGGAGACTAATAGGTATGTTCGCAGTCATCGACATCGTGTCAGCCCACAGTTCAATTATAGAGCATTTCGTTTTTTACTTCTCCCTTCCAAATCCAACTGAAACCATTCCAGCGCGGTCGGCAGTGGCATTACTATTCAAAACTTTGTGTTTTAAAATCCTTTCTAAAGTTAACCCAGGAAATATTTATTGATTGTATATTTCAGCATGTATTTCGAACAGAGAACGGATGGACACACTTACTCCAAATTTCATGTTTTATGTTAAGAGCATTAGATTCCGATTTGGGAAAAATTCCTACCTATGTGTTAAAAGTATGTCCGGAAAAAAAATAAATTAATCCACGACGTGAAACTGTATATAGCATGTTCTATTTAGTCCATGAAATGACCTGTTCAGATCACCACGGACATGCAGATGCCGGTGCAAACAATTTAATCCAAGTTATTGTGCATTATATATGACTTGAAAATATCATGATAAGATTCAAAGTGACCTTCAAAAATCTTTATTATGGGGTGTTTTGGTTTTTTGGTAGGTTTGATGATGATGCCTTTGTTACTTGTTACTTGTTACTACCAGGTTGGACTAAAACCTCCATGATATTGTAACAATGCGAGGGGTACATTGTATTCAAGACAAGGGGAGCGTTTTTTTTAAAGAAGCTAATCTTTCATCTGATACCTGTCAGTCCCTATTTGCTACTGTTTTCTGTTCCATCACGCACTCATGGGCTCTCACACCAGCAAGGGATAATAATAATGGATACAGAGAAGCAATACAAATACAAGTAACTCTTACTTGACTTATAAGAGAGGAAACCTTGAAACCTTTCCATCTAATCTAGAGAGAAAAAAAATCGTTTTTATTTGAAAACTCTCACTTGCATTATTACTCCACAAGGCAATTGTACCCTCAACTTTTACGACCCCAATAACCACAGTTGTTGAAACATAAAAAGTAAAAAGACACAAAAAATCCCTTTTGTGTTTAAAGGTTTCCCCACTTTTTGAAGGAAGGGACAAAGAGCTTATTTCGTGAAGTGAAGGGACAGGTGAATTATACAACAAAATCTGCTTAGTGGAAAATTTTCATTTCATGGCGCTTTTAAAGAAGAGGGGAATAAAAAGTTAAAATCTCAGAGGGTAGCCCCTAGCTAGCATTAACTTCCAGCAGGTTTGAGATTTACAGATCTAAAAGGACCTCAACCCAGAGAAGACAAGAGGTCTGACAAGGAGCAAGATATATGTCTACTTATTCCTTCGTTGGTAACTACTAAATAACAGAAGTTTATACAGGGGTACACCTGATTTCATGCGCATTGTGCTAGGGTACACCTTAAATACACCTGTCATCCTAATTTTCCTTCCAGATGGACTGGACAGGACAACAGGCTTTTTTGGAACAAAGAAGTCTCATGAAGAAAGGACCCATGTGGGATAAAAAGGTAGATAATAGGGGAAAATCAGGAGGACACGAATTGGTGGTTTGATGTAATGTATCTATTTACGAAACCCACCATTATTATTATACTACCCGATGCGTGATGTGATGTGTTTTTTACATAATATATGATTTACAGTTTTTGACTGGATGTATGTACCTATACCACATGAAGTATTCCTATTTGCGCAATAGTGACTACACCGTTTAAGCAATTTATATATACAGACAGATGGATATGAGAAGGAAAGCTTTTAAAAAGTTGAGTTAGGTGAGTTAGGTCTTACCTTTGCTATCTGACTGATAGTTCCCCTCGTCGTCGTCATCCTTTGTTCCGAACTTGCTTAGTATCATTTGCGCATGCGGGATGAAAGATGAAATGTTAATGGTTGATCTGGTCGTCTGTTCTATGTGATACTGAAATGTGCACAAACTTGTGATGGAATTAGCATCCCAATTTGGCATCTGAAACCGTCCGGATGTAGGTAAGTCAAATTGAAGAAAGGATAATGCGTGTATTTCAGCAGAATGTCTCACTCACTTTCACGTTCCAATTTCTCGTCTAAATGTAGTATGAATTTACAGTGAAGTTTTAAGACCTTATATAAAGTGTCCAGTTCCAATAGATTACACTACGATACGCCTTTAACACACCAACAGAGGCACACAAGAAGATAATGGATATGATACCGTTGTTATTAAAAACGGCAGTCAATTGTAGAACTTAATGAATTAGTTTTAATTAGATCAGAATTTACAAACCTCTTCGAAAATAGATGAATGTCAAGCAGAGACTCACACATGCAAAACCACAAACTCAATTAAGCTACTCTCCTTCGAGAATGAATTTCCAAAACCCGCATGGATTATGGAAGAGCCAATAACAATAGGACTCGTAATTTCTTTGTCCCTTCAGAATAATGTATATATAACCTTTTATTGTTATTTTATGCACATCTTTTAAAATCATATCAAATGTCCTTCGGCATCATCGAACAAAGTATAAATACATATAATATCGATCAGGAATGGGAATTCTTTTCGATTTTATAAATAAATAAGTTAACCTGTCATTGTCCTCTAAATTCCGTATGCTGTCAATGAACGACCATCACAACATCGTACGTATGTATGCACATTAATGCATTTAACCAAAGATATAACATGACAAACAGCATCCACCAGAGCAGGTGTTATGAATGCATTTGCAGGTAGAGTCCACTCTTCCCGTCGAGTCAAAGCACTCCTCCTCCTCCGGTACGGTCTGACCTGCACTCCTCTTCTCATGAATATAAATATACAGCTTGAAACTATAAAAAGTCGCCTTTTAATAAAACATTTTAATAGTACATCATGGTCACATCAGGAGGGATTGTGAATTAAAGTAAAATACCAAATAAATAAGTAATTGCAGGTGTACGCTTTTATATTTTGTAAAAAAGGCGACAGAGTTCATGGGCTGTATCAGGATCAGGTTGTATTTCATGAGTATATGCGCAATGTGAACTGCGTTCTTATGTATATCAGAGATCCCCATCCGCAAGCGGGAATGCACATTTCATTTCCCAAAATATTTTGTTTTGGTTTCTCCATCTGTACAACATATGTAACTAATACATCACATTTTGTTATACATACTTACATGGTTTCAGCCTGTCTGATTTGATTTGATTTCTCTGATTAAAACTGTTCAAAACTCTGATAGCTGTCCTATTGTTCAACTCACACTACCAATCAACAAAACAATAAAGTGCTATAATTGTTATAAACTAAAAATAAGCCAGTAATTAACTATTCATATTGTGCTATATTTTCTAGTTTTGTGTTGTGGATGATGTGGTTGGTATGTGATTGATGGCAGATTCCAGTAAATGGTTAAGAACAAACACTACTTACAAGAATGAATGTTAACAGGGAATAGAAATAAATAGTGGTAGGTAACGCGAATTTGTTTACTAGCAATATCAAGTTACAAGTTCTTCAGCCGTTTGCTCAGTTCATGTTTTTGTATTGCTCATTTTGAGCGAGCACTCCTCCTTTATGAAGTTTCAGGTGATCAATATATAGCAAATCATTACCAGACCAGGTCAATTGGATCATTGGATCTATGGGACTTGAAATATTCTTTAATTTAGTCAACAAATTCGAACAACAGTTGTAAAATAAATTGAACAGGGGGATGCAAATAGATTGAAAAAGTTTGACTAAAGACCTCAGGTGACAGATAAGAACTTTCCAATCACCTCGCCACCGATTTTGAGTGACAGCTGACGTACACACTTTGTGACTACTGATGACAATCCTAACCGCCGCCGCACATGAGTAAATTTACCATTTTTGTTTTATTCGAATTATCCAAAATTGGATGAATAATGTTAACCAGTGAGGTCCAAGTTAGATTTGCCATTTTTTAAAAAACAAGCCACAACAAAAATATCGAAACCCTTTTACACTCTCGTTGGATGGAGATTTCAAATTCCAAATATCCAATTTGATATATTCAGGGTTAATATTCCAATAAATTTGAAGACTAAAGTCACCACTGCACCTCATTATCATCCTTTTTTATCTTTTCCAAACTGTCTCAGACATTTTGATCTTGGGAGAAAATAAGGAGTTTTGGAATTTTGATGAATCATGTTCATTTCATGAATTCAAAATCAGACAGATTTTTTTGACAGGACCACTATACCGCAACCACGCTCGTCGTCAGTTGTCGAATTTCATTACGTGTATCATTCTTCATTGTCCATCATGCATTATGCATTTTCCCTTCATCGCTGAGTGAGTGATTGATTAATTCAAATTTTTGCAGAGCGTCCGTGCATGTTATGTTCTGTGATTCCTAGTATAAAGGAAACGTGAACTTTGTGTGTGTGACGTGAATAAGAAGAGTGAGAGAGCTTTTTATACATATAAAATCACATCTAGGAACACTATGAGTTTGACAGTAAATCATCATACTGCGCCTCTCCCCTCCTTCTCAGCATTAGTTGCAGACAATGCGTCGGAAAATGACGTGGAAAATCCAAGACCGTCCCTTCTAACCTTATCTTGGGAAGACATAGTTTTCAGGTAGAAACAAAATGCTACATACTTACTTTATCTTAAAACGGCAAATATTTTAATCCTGTGAAATCCAGTAGCTGTTGCTGTTGCACAGTAAGAGAAGACTAATGACTAATGAATGAGTTAAACATGGGTCAAAATAAGATACGCAGAAATAGTTGCGTGTTGGTTGGTTGTTTAACGGATGGGATAAGAAGGATGTAATATGTAGGATGTATAAATTCAGAGTATTTAAAAAAGCAAGAATCTTAATTGTAGCCGCATCTTACCGCTGCTGAACTGGGAGGATTTGTACTGCCTACGAGGCGTGTCTTGGCACTACAGGGAGATGATGGATGAATACTTTCGGCAATTGAAAGTCATTGATCTGTCTTCGGTGACTTACAGCTTCACAAATGCAGCTTTTAAGGTATATATACAAAATACGCCTTTTAATACTTTAATAATAATAATAATAATCCCATTCTCGAATAATATCGGATTGCATGTGACAGTTCATTTGGTAAGAATCCCGAAAATGGGTCGGACTACCCTAATTCGCATATTAGTTCGCACTGCAACTGCAGCGTGTTACTACACATTATGTTAATGGGTGTACCACCGTACCGTCGCCACCACGCATTTGGCAGTCGCCCGGATTTTCCGGGTGTCTTTTGTGCATTTATACAACATCTTCATTTCTTCATAATAAAAATCATATCTTCATATTGAAGAGAATTTGATGACTGGCTGGATTCGTTCGTATTGATATAAAAATAAAAATACCACACGAGACATACCAGCTCTCTAGCAGCGCCACACCACACCACCGCAAAATGCATACCAGTGAGTCCGTTGTCGTTATCCAAGAAAGTTGAAATATGTCCGAAAGTACTAATTAAATCGTTTACGAAATTACCAATCACCGTCTTCCTTTCCCAAATTCTTCAAGCTTTTTTTTGCATAATTTTGATATTTTTTGTAATTTGAGTTTTATTTGAAGAAATCCAATAATACATTTAAAAATCCTCCCGTCTCACCACCACGCATATTATTGACACACATATTCAAAATATTCCTGTAATAAGCTAAATTTTCCTCATTTCACCGAATAGCATGAAGCGCTGGAACTGTACTATCAACATCCCCCATGATGATGATGATGATATATTGACCTGAATTTTCAAAACAAAAATAATATCCTCACACTATTAATTACCTATATGGACGATTTACATAATATTTTAATACAATAATTGTCCAATACCTCTAAATTGAGCATTTCTGATCTTGAATTTACTCATTGCAAACTGGCGTACATTAGATATAGGACAAAGAGTAGAAACACAAGAATGCCAAACGTGACCACTAAATTCTTGGTCTCGCTGCTCTTTGCCTTTGTTTCAGAGGACATGTTGGAGAAGTTGCCTAAAGCCCCACAGAGATGAGTAACAACATATTAATGACCAATGAGTTCACAGTTGACACTGAATGATTTATCTGTATTATTAAAAATGTGCCCATCATCTTCAGGTTGGTTACCTGAAGATGATGATGATCCTTCCTTCCTTACCTTACACTCCCTTCCCGTATGGATATGATGGACAAAGATAAGTTGGCTGCGCTGGGCCTTGAATGGGTTGTTTCCCTTTTCTCTCGGAACAAGGAATTGCAAAATGTGCAGTGTTACTCTCACACTCGGTGTAGCAGGTCTGAATGTGGGATCACGGAAGTAGTATTTTTACTGGGCAGCAGCAGCAGCGCTCGCTGCACGGCTCAACTTGTCTGTTTCTAAAAACAGATTTCGTAAGTCGTGTTGGCCATTTGGGCAAATGGGTAGGAGTAAATTGCTGATACCGAAGAAATTAGGAGAAAACCTGCTACATGCGGAATCAAAGCCTTTCCTTTTACGATTTATGTGGGCGGCCTCCACTCATCATACACGGGATGATCCCTCGCTTATTCGCTCCTTCTCTCAGTCAGAACTCACTGCTGAATATTCAATATTTTGCAGTTATATTTTCGCAGGAGCTGATTTACTGCCAGATTCCAACACGACGAACGAACACCAGCAACTCAGAAAATATATCGCTGCGGTTGAAATGCGTGTTGTTATTACTCCGTCCTACTGAGCATTTATCTTCGTCGCTAGGAACGTACCTACCTACTATACTGTTGCATTACATATTAGTAGGGATAGGGATGGATCATCACCATCACATGGAAAAACGTTGGGAAACGCTGAAATGAGCATTTTCACTTTGAAAATTCTGAGAAAAAATAAAACAGGCAGGCTTGTATTACGATTCTGAGTTAGGCAGACAAATGGATTACTTTCAGGCTTCGTTGCAATCTCGCACAGCAGCTTTCGCGAGGGACTATAATTATGCCAGCATATATTATGCACATGTGTGCGTTTTCTTTTTGTTGGACCGTGCCTTAAAACCCTATTAACGCTCAGAGAGAGAGAGGGAGAGAGAGGTCGGAACGTCTCCTTGTAAATATGATAGCTCATATCTGTACAAAGTGAGTTGTACCATCTGTCAATGCAGAAAATGCTTTCGGAGTTTCGGACTCATGAGGAGCAGCGTGTGTGTGTGTGTAGCGTGCAAAATCTCATTCTGTAACCGTCGTCTTGATGCAATAAACTACAGCAGCCTCTGCCACTAATTGTTCCCCTGCTGTCATTTTCTAAAATATTTTGAAAGGGAAGCAAAAAACAAACTAGGAATACGCTCATGACATGACAATATCACCAATAGAACCGAGAGTATTTTTTTGCAGAGAATGTGTTATTATGTTATGATGTAAGTGAATGTGGAATTTCCTAAAAATGCGAATAATATTTAGACGTTTTTATATTTCTGCCACTAATTGTTCCCCTGCTGTCATTTTCTAAAATATTTTGAAAGGGAAGCAAAAAACAAACTAGGAATACGCTCATGACATGACAATATCACCAATAGAACCGAGAATATTTTTTTTGCAGAGAATGTGTTATTATGTTACGATGTAAGTGAATGTGGAATTTCCTAAAAATGCGAATATTATTTAGACGTTTTTATATTTAGAAAAGTTTTATCCACACGAGTATAGTTTTACGACTAAAAATGTTGCTTGCCACTTTTTCGAGCTACGACGAATGGTGGTGGGGTAGTGGTGGTGAATGGTTGATGGTGGCGATTGTGTGTGCTACATGTGTTTGTATATTTTTTGATGTTGTAGACTGCTCGCTTTGAATAATATTTTATCTAAGATCAGTAAAAAGGGAAAAGATTCAGCTGTCACCGGGTTTGCATACATCAGTAAAATCAGCTTATGATCCGTATCTCATTTATATGCATGAGAAGACAGTGAAAGGCTTTGGATCCTAAGCTTCCCTGAGCACTACTACTCCCTACTCCAACTGCTTGGAATGGAATAGTTGGAGGTTGACTGGCTGGAATATCACAGGATTTTGGGTGTTATTGAATCACCCTACGTCTACTACTACGACTACGACTACTTTAGGAACAACGGTTCAGAAAGCGTTCACTTATTTGTACCATGTTGAATGTCATACGTTTGAAATACTTTAAGAGTTGACTACCTCCACCTCCTCCTTGGATCGTGTTACCTATGGGTGTCATTGGAACGTCTTTATGTGAGTCCAGCCCTTCACTCACATTATTATGGCCCATGATGCCTCCTTCCTTCCTTCCTTCCTTCGTTGCATAAGAGGGGAAAAAGTCAGTGGAAATTGTAAACGCTCTAAGCCTCCGCGCTCCGCTTCTCTCAATCTCAATGAGATGGTTGTAATTCCAAATTGCATTTTTAGGAAATTCGTGACATCCTCTCTCTCACGAAATCTAATCTGGCTCATTTTGGATGGATAGGCAGAATGAGGGAATATATTTAGGTGGTGGTGGTGTGGTGGACGGGAAATGATATGAAATTGTATCTTTTTTTTTACACCAGCAGCAGCGAACGCATCAACCCGTGAACTGTACATAATCATGTCATCATGTGATATATGTAATCTGAGCCGGGGAACGCCTTTGGGGCTGATTTTTTTTTCTTTCTCTTCTTTATCTTCATCATCTTCTTCTTTCAAATCCCATTTTGCAGGTATTAACTTCAACGGTTGCCAGCGTCAGAAAACTTCTAATATCCGACTCTCAGTGGGTCTTGGACAAAGACTTGTCTTACATTTTCAAGAACAATCGTCTACTTTCAATTTTGGACTTGTCAGGATGCACATCGCTCAACGGAACGTGTCTCCTGACGTTGGCAGTGAACTGCAAGGTAGGTGCACTTTTTTTCTTCTTGCTGGCATTGCCTAAAATATCTGTTTAGCCAGAAAATATGTATATTTATTGCAAACAAGTGAGCCGCGCGCGATAGCGGTGGTACGGTTCGCGTATCGTATGTATGGGTTCGCCTGGTGAAAGTGATGCATGCATGGCATGCCTGGTGTAAGTTGAACTTGACATGGAACATGATTGATTAGCCTTTTCCAAAAAGATTCGTGTAACGTCTAAATTCCTCCCTGCAAATAACAGCTCGCATTGTAAAAAGCGGAATAGCTAGGTGGTATGGTATTCACTCACAATCAGTATTCAGTGGACAGGCACAATATGCGGAAGATATTATTTGCTCCCTGCCTAACTGCCTGAGCAGCAGCAGCAGCATATATCCCGGCAACAACACTTCAACTTCACAACTATTTATACATCACGTCGTCGTGCCTATTATGATAGAGAGAATGAGGATATTAGCGGAATATCATATATAGCAATTGTAGTAGTTTCATGCGAGAGCCTCCTTTTGATCTCATTATAAAGAAAATCAGTGGCAGAATGATTGATTGATTTTCTAGTTGCTCTTTGTGCCTCTCCCTATCTATGCAATAAGTAGTAGTAGTAGTAGTAGTAACTCGAGTTTCCGCACACTATTTACTTTCTCGGTGTTCCCAAACGACAGGAGTAAAGATGGAAAAGAATGATGGACAAAAAAACTGACTGAATATAACACTCTGTGTGTGTGTGTGTGTGTGTGTACAACATATTTTTTATATATCTTTCAGCAACTGAACACTCTCATTCTTCGGGATTGCAGTTGGTTGAGCCACGGCGCGGTGGAAACTCTAATAACGCATTTGGATTCCCTTGAAGTTGTAGACCTCTCGTCGTGCTCTGCCCTGAGCAACCAGCAGTTGCTCCCCTTTGTTCAGAAATTTTACAGGTTAGTAAAAAATCAGCAAAATAAAGCAAAGGGGGAGGGAGGGTGGTTGGATGGGCTGGGAAATTTTTTTTATGTCGAATTGTGTATGCATTGGAAAAAGTAAATATAACAAAAAGCCGGCTTTCTCCCAGAAACTCGAAACTACTTCTTCTTCCTCTTCTATTTTTCCCCTTTCCAGACTGAAGGAGCTACACGTAGCCAATCTCCAAGCTGTAAATGACACCACGATGCTTGTCATCGCACGGAATTGCACCGCTCTAAAAATTTTGGATATTCGAGGATGCGGTAATACTTCGGATAGGGGTGTCAAGTAAGCAGAAAATCTTGAGGAAAAAAAAATTTATTCAGCGCTGTCACCGCAGCACCGCCACCGCCACCTAAATAAGTTTTTATGTGTATTGGGTTTTTTCCCTTCCTGTGCGGATGGATTGTGTGGATGCAAGATGCAGGTATAGAGCGAGAATGATATGATGATTGTGTTTCGTATGATTTATGTTGCAGAATGATAGCAGAATATTGCCACAAGCTTACAGCCCTATCCGTGCTGGGTTGCCATCTCGTCACTGAATTCAGTTTGCGCTTGTTGCGATCTCGGGGTGTACAGATCGATCGGGAAAGAGCCGGCGAGCTAGTTCCATACATCCCGTTTCTACTCCAAGTATAAAACGGAGGAGGAAGAACTGAAGAAGGTGCTGAGAAGGAAAAGCGGATTTTAGTCCAACAACGCGAAACCATATCCTGTATATAACCATGCTTGTATTAAGTATTACTACTATTACTGCTATTTTTAAAACCAACTAGAGAGAATAGTGATTTTCAGAAACTATGGACCAATCTTATTGTGTCATGGACTGTAAATCTCCAAACTATATACTCTATATTGTTCCACAAAAAACAGATCTCGTCACTACTCAAATGATATATATACATACATATTCCTCGCGTGTCAATGTCGAACCTTTTTAAAAGCTATTGGTGCTGAGCTGACGCTCGTAAAAACAAGACATATGACATGTGTGTTTTAATAATAATAAAAAAATAAAACCTCACATACATCTCAATCCCTCTTTCTTCATACTCAATACTTTTATTTTTATTTTTTTAAACTTAATTATACATTCATATGGCAAAAAAGAAGAAGAATCGATTGGTTGATTACAATTATTCGTCGTGTGTACCAGCTCATCATTTAGCACGCTACATGATAATTATCAATTGGATATACATTAATCTAGAAATTATGATTGATTTGTTTCGATTATTTGACTATTTACCGGGAAGGAGGAATAACTATTTGTTCGATCATCAGCTTGTTACTTTCAAAAAGGGAGGAGGAGAGGGGGAAGGGTTTGCGTTACTCAATTTAAATATTTAATTTAATTTGTGACAGTAAATATATTAACTCATATATAGTATACACTCTGTGGCATATATTATGACCACCACTTTTTCTCCAATCGCATCCCATCTACCTACATCCACACATAATATCGTGACCATTTAAATCGAAGATGTTTCATCCATGTCCTAATAAATGTCTACTTTTTTAAAATCCATATATAACCCATCACGTGAAACACTAACCACCACTTTTGCTCACAGAGAACCACACACTTGACAATCATCATCATAATCATAGCCATAGCCATCATAAATCCATGCTCGGTGGAGCAAAAAAAAGTAAGTAAGTAAGTATGAGTACAAGTTCAACACAAGATTAACCATATTAGAAGATTTGCGATTTCTAAAAGTATACATGTTATATACGTAATAATAATAATAATATAATATAGTGAAATCTATGAGCAATAAAAGAGAGCCATCTAAAAATTTATGTTTTTTTTGTGAATCTATATATTCAGTTTACCCCAGCTTTGCAGAATATTATGCAGTTATTCTACACTCTCTCTGGAGATCCGAAATCTTCTCTAATCTGCCACCATATTATCTTTCAGAATTATTATATATATTATTATGCTCCGAATCATCATCATCAGACCAGACCTTTAAAGAATTTTTTTATGCTCGCCCATTTTCCTAATTTAAGTTTTTTTTACAGCGTGGGTTATATTATGCATTTTTATGTGTTGATCACGAGAGTCTAAAAACTTGAGAGTTCCAAACACAGGACGGACTTGAAACCAGGAGAGAGAAAAAAAAAGATCACTGGAGAAAAGTCGGGACGCGGTTTTTTTTCAATTAAGTGCAAGGGCGTTCCAGAAAAAAAGGAAAACAAAACCTAGTGGACACACTATATACCTTCTTACTACATTCTATAAGTGGTGCTTCATGTTATGTAATATTTAGTGGAGAACGCAGGTGATGAGTTTACCTAATTAAACTGTTTCATGTAATAATTTAACCGTAATATCGCATACTAACGATGGACATATAGTGCTTCGTTTATCTAACATAATAAAGAATTTGCAGCTCGTCCACATTGATGAGTTTACCTAATTAAACTGTTTCATGTAATAATTTAACCGTAATATCGCATACTAACGATGAATATGGAGTTTCGTTATCTAACATAATAAAAGAAGTTGCAGCTCGTCCACAATCCCGAGTCCGGCGTCGTAGTCGTCGTCGCTCTTGATATATCTTTTTTCTTTATGATTTTGCCAAAGCCTCCTCACATGTCCGAAGTTCCACTTGTTCCTGGAGAAAATAATTTTCATTCATCGTTAAAAAACTTGTCATATCAAAGTGCACACAAACTAGAGTTCATATATAATAATTATGTATCATGCTATTTAACTCGGATGAAAATGTCCTTTTTTCAAATATTGTTATTAAAAAAGGGGAAAATCATCATCATTATCATTACTACGTCAAAATGGCAAACTTTATTTTTCGAAACAACACACTCTTCCGCCAGCCACATGCAGCAAAAACTAAAAAAAAATATAATGCGCTAGGGATAATCAGTAGTAAAAGCAAAAGCAATTTTGTGATAAAGCAGGAAAGAAAACGGGAGGAAGAAGAAAAACGTGTTTCATTTTCATTTCACAACGCTCAGCAGACAACTACTCCTTTCATTGTCAGCTCGCTACTCCCAATCCCAACCCAACGACGAACCCCGCAACTATATACATTCATTTTATTCTCCTCCTCTGGACATTTGACACAAAAAAGAGCTATCAGGAGAACAAAAAATACGCCAACAAAAGAAGTATCTATTTCTCTCCTTTGTCTTGTATCATTGCATTAGTGCAGGCAGGCTCCTCTTGTTTGTCTAAATCAACGTGCAACGAACGTGATGTTCGTATGTGTACAGTGCACAACATAAATATATGGAGAGAAAGAGAATCTGTAGGGAAAAACATCTTTTAACCAGTTCCATTACGAGACGAAGAAGAGAAGTAGAAAAATTTCTAGAATGAATTCTTTGAAAAATCCAATGGTCAGTAGTGACAGTTGGTTTGGTATAGCCTTCTACTACTGCTGGAAATGGAACGGTTCATGCACGTCAGCACAAGGAACCTTGGACAAAGAATGATGATAAGTGTTTCGGAGCTTGTGGTTGCATTAGTGGAGACAAGGAGGTTTTGTCCGACACACTCGACATCCATATTCCATGCCCGCTTTACTTTCCTCTCCTATACTACTACTTCCGGCGACATTGGTGAAGTGAAGCAGGAGTGCCGGTGGTGGTGGTGGTGGTGCCGGGGTGTCATGGACGTATATATACAAAAAAGCTTACAAACCCTGTGTGCTGTGCACTAGCACTATTTTTTGCACACAGTTGCAACAGCATAGCAGCGGGCTATTTTAGGTTTCTATAGTCAATATCCTGTTACACCTACTATATAGCGTTTGGTTTCTATATGCTCAGAGAATCCACTACTCTGCTCTTCAGAGGCTGGCTGGCTGGGAAGAAGAAGGAGATTTCCTCTATAATTTCGACCAAGTAATTTCAGCCCTGACACCCCCACGTCTGGTGATTTCATCCTCTGTTTTTCTATCCTCTTTTCTCTACTTCACCTTTTTGTTTAACTACCTTCTCTGCTTTTTCTCATCCTATCTTAAATTGGGCTTTGAGCCAGCCAGCCAACAAAATTTATGGGCCAACTGGAAACCTCCAGGGTCTTCGTGGCATCATATGCTCTACTCGGTTCACTCACTCGCTACTATCTATATTTCTCACTTGGTGGAATTACTATTTTACCTTGCTGCTTTTTAAGTACTGAGCCTTTAAAAGCCTTGTCCGAGCGAGACATCGAGCAATCGCATCGCATAACGTGTTTTACTTTACATTCATTTATATATGTATCCACTACTCCACTCGACTCTTTTATATATTATCTTGGAGGCTATATAACATTTTCATGTTTTTATCAACACTTTTGTAGTGCAGTAATATCGCCCAATATATATCCCCCGTTTCTCAAGTTAAAAAGGTGAGTGTAGGAATGTAAAATGGATACATTATTATTACTCGTCGGGAGGGAGAGAGAAGATACATAATATTATCATTCAAGGGGAGATTTGCTGTTTACACCTGGAGCAAATTCGAAACAGCTCTCGACTCTCGAGCGAACCCATCCACAATGAATATCTTACAAGATTAGATATCCCTCTAATAAATTACTCTTTGTCATATTTAGTTCCCTATTCCAGAAAGAGGATCCTAATCCTAACGTGAACTAAAAAAACTGTGCAACAATAATGCTTATAAAAAGTATTCTAAACTACTGGTCGTTTCAGGTGTGTACATGTCGGAACTCCTTTAGCTTGTGTTTAATTAAAGCACGTAAACTAAGCTATAATTATTCCAATGGAGTGTCCCAAAGTCAAAACTACGTTTCCAAACTCATTCTCCTTCCACTTCACCCATCCGACAATTTCGGACGAGGATATTGAATTGATGTGATGAGTACTGGTTTTGCTCCGCTATTTTGCCGGCTCCTCTCCTCTCAATTTTCACGATACCATGACCAACTACCCCAAACTCTAATGTGTTTTTCTCATAAAAGGTTTTTTGAAAAAGTCAATGAGCTAGGAAGAGGTCTGAGGAAACAGACTAGCAAACAAGTAATTCAACCATCAAGTTCAGCATTATCTTGATAAATTACTCTTTCTGGGTAGGGGACGACGGGGGTAGGGCAGGGAGAAGAAAAAGAAACCTAGCAAATAGCTAAAACCTTCTCTTCTTCCTTCATCTTCTTCCTTTTTTCATATGTACTCTATTCGTATACATTCGTACGTGTACCCAACAACTTTTGTACACTTCTTTTATTCACAATACGCTTTATTTTACCACTCTGTTCTTGCTCAATTGCTATCATGATGCTGATCTAAGCTGTTTTAAGCAGAGGAGGAGAGAGAGAGGATGCGGAGATACGAAGCTTATAAATGTATTCCGGGGATGACGACAACGGTTTTTACAAAAAGGGTCTCTCTGCTGTCGGAGGCAGCTTTTTGAGACATTTTTACTACATATACACATTTCTTTCCCTACTAGCTCCAGTACTTCCAGTTTCCAGCCAGCTCTCTGGCTGGCTACAAGGTTATTGGAAATGCAAGCTTCATTGCACTGATGAGGGAGGAAGTGTTAATTTATGCGACAGTGATTTATCGCCTCTTATTACCATGTTAGCTTGGGTTACCAACCACCACCACCACTCCACTCACTAGTCTCCATCCATTCTGGGGGATTATGGAAATTTTTTTTTCAAGGGTTTACGAATATATCACGACACGACGTTCGTTGGCTTTAAGTTGCAGCGATTAGAAAAAAGGGGCCACTAGAGGAAAAGAGTAAAAGAGTGGTGGTGTCAACCCCGAGAAATGATTAAGGGCACAATTGTTCCCAAAGACTTTGTACTTAAAAGAGGTTTACAAGGAATTTTCTGCCCAGTGTCTACCGACCGAAGGGGGAGACAGAAAAAAAAAGTTCAAGATCGTTTGGAAAATTAAATATGAATTTTATCAAGGCATACATATATGCATATACATATGTATCTATACCCTCACACGACCACTGTCACATAAAGTAGAGCATAGTTTACTGAAAATTGGATATTTACACGAGGAATGAACGTTGAGACAAGAAAATGGAACAGAAGAGAGCGAGAGAAAAAAAAAGGAAATAGCCTTTGATGGTGTTTTCTCTCTCGCAAAGAGGAAAAACTTGTGTGTGTGTGGATGGAAAAAAAAGTGTGTAGTGGCATTTTTCGATTAGTGTATTACCTAGAGAAAGCTACAAAACCACAAGAAATAAGTGCAGTAAGTGCTGTACAAGGAGAAAAAAATTTTTTTTTCTTTCTTTCCCCTTCCAACTTTTTTTCCATTCAAAAGGCAGGGAGGAGGAGAAAGTATTCTCTGGAGAAGAGAGCAAACTTTGCCATTACTCTAATACTCCCGTACATATTACAGTACAGCTTACCACCACCGCCATCGCCACCTCCACCACCCAAACAAACCCCACAAGGGATTTCTTTGTATTTTTTTTATAAAAAATAAACCCACGCAAAAATTGATCCAATTTTTTTCACAGTAGCAAATAGCATCAGCTTAGAGATTTAACTTTTTTTAAAAACGTGTTATAGAATTAATACTCCCATCCGATTTTTTAGCATTTTAGTTTCCGTAAGAAAAAAAAAGAAAAATAAATGGGAGTCTACGAGTAGAAGAAAAGTGAAAAAGAAGGTGTCAACAAAAGTGATTATTAGACTCATTGCAAATAGAGTAGCAAGAAAAAAAAAGTTTGGACTGTGCACAGCAACGTAAATAACAAATACATGTATTATTAGAGTTTTTTTTTGTATTTTGTTGCGAACATCAAGTTTTGGCAGAGTGGGAAAGTAGTAGAGAGAAATCTGGAGTGAAAAAAGAGAAAAAAATAAGGCTGGAAAAAAAGAGCGAGTTCTGCAAATCACGACGAAATATATATATATATAGGTAAATATATATTTTTTTACTCATGTGACGGAATACGGAATAATAATAATAATGCATTCTATAGAGAAGTTTTGAGAGTTTGGAAGGAAAACACTTCAAACTTGAAATCTTGCAGGCTCATCTCATCTCATCTGTCTCCCCACTGCTGAAATAGAAAGATTATAAAACTTACAAGGACTTTCAAAAAAAGAAAATAATATACTAGCTCTGTTCTGGACCTCGAAAGTTTTTTTGGGGGGGAATTAATCGGTTTTTTTTTCTTAGGGATTTTTTTTGGACATTTGTCGGATGCCGATTTTCCTATTTACGAGGCAAGTACGATTTTTGTAATTGCCTCAAGGATTTTCGTCCTCGCCATGAACGAAATGAGAGAAAAGTGCACCGAGATGAAAGATATATTATACTTAAACTTAAGTTTAGATTCTTTTCATTATCTTTTTCTTTTTTTGCTGATGCTGTTTGCTTTTTCCTGAGGATCAAGAGTTATTATTATAACGCAGGGTTGATAGCGCCGTTCGACTGAAAATAGAGTTTACCCTCTTCTCCTTCACCGACTATATACATATTGGAACAATGACAATGGAAATCAAAGGTGAACGCGTGAACACCAGATTTGTAGATTTCATTTTAAAAGACTTTTTTTGATGTCACAACAATCTGAAAATAAACGAGGTGACGACGATTCAACAATTTGAGAGTGATAATCATTCGGACAAAACACAAAAAAAGGTAACAGACAAAGCGAATTCATCAAAAAATGTGTAAATTCGCAACTGATTATTTTCCTACCTACAATAATTCCCACCCATGAACAACAACAAACAATAAAAAAGCCTTTTCAAACGGAAAAAAGAGAGAACGCATCCCCGCAATTGTACCATTTGAAAAAGGCAAAGAAAAAAACTAATTTAATAATAATAACACGACATATATATAAATAAACCTTTCCTTCGTGCAACTTGGTTGTAATATAATATAATATAACAATTTGAAAAGGGTTAATTAGTATTACTGGCTTCATTAAGGTGTGTGGTTGGTATTATATTTATATAAAAAAATCCACTTTTGTTCATTGTGTTTTTTTAACTTGCACTCAGAAAAAAACTAGGAATCCTTTCATCAAGGCGGAACACGAGTATATTTAATATATATAGAGAGAGAATATATATAGAATAGAATTTTTAGAGAAAATGAAATTACACAGAAAAGAAGTCAGATGAGATGAGATACCTGGTTCAAACAATGGCAGACTGACAATTTTTTTTACTGGCAGACGACCCTCGCTTGAAGAAAATCTTTTTTTAACGAATTTGCCGAGGAACACGAAATTCTCTCAGAGAAAAGCAGTTTCAGTTCAGTTCAATTTCTTTTTTCTTTTTTTAAAAAAAAAGCAGCAGCTTTCTTGACGGAACTGGAAGAAAAGGTTCAAGAAATGAGGAGAGGATTGTTTTTTTTCCGGTTGGGAGAAAGTGAAAAAAGGAGGAAGAGGAGAAGGAGAAGAAGTTTCTCGTCCGTAGATGATGTGGTGGAGATGGTGGTGGTAGTAGAGGTGGAACAAGAGGTGGAAGGTGCCCTCAATATATATACCCAACACTAACAAAGTCCGAGAAAGACTTTCTCTTTATCAACTTTTTGACTTTCACTCTTCTCTCTACCCAGAGTAAACTTAATTAGTCCCTTTGAGAAAGGCAGAAGAGAGCAAAAAAAGAGGATGATGATGATTTTTTTTTGTGGTGGCGATATTATTTTCTTTTAGCTCAAAATGAGAATAAAAAACCTTTCTGGTTTTCCTTGAACAAAAACTAATTCCCTCTCATTAAACCACTGCATTATCCTATCGGGCAGGCAGGCTTCTTAATAAACTCATTCACTATAACATGGCTTTTAAAGTTAATATTGTTACGTATTGTATATAAAAGAGAGCCTAGTACATATTATGTATATCCTTACCTAATTTTATAGCTTACAGTCTAGTCAAGATCAGTTTTTTAAAGTAGAACGTTAAAGAGATACTGTGATTGTAAATTGTGTGCCTATATGTATGTATATAGTATTATATATTATTATTGTATGTACAAAAATCGAAGAATGAATTTTTTTCTTAAAACGGCAGTTTTTCTCTTGTTTCATGTGTTAAGACTTTTTAGTACTTTTAGGACTGCGTGTATCCCTGGCCAGGCCGCCCTTTTTCCTCCTCATGGGCACCTCCAGGAAATCCGCACTAGTTTTTTTGGAATCATCCTGAAGCAAGATTTGAGCGGAGGGGCTCATATTGGCAGTGCTACTAGGTGATTCAGAGGACGACGGCTGACAAACACCCGCCGCCGCCGTCGCTTTGCTATTATTATTACTGCTAATAATAACTGGCTTATTCCTTAGCATAAAATTGGTCAAAATCCTATTTGTAGCCTCTTCAAACTCTTTCATACTCTCGCTCTTGTGAATTGTACACTCGCTGTGCAGACCAGCTGCAGCAGCAGAAGATGGTGATGATGATGATGATGAGATACCTAGCGACTCATTCACACAGAGGTGGTGGGAGGAGGTGGTGGTGTGGGTGGTGCTGCTGCTCACACAGGGTGAAATTAAACCATCGTCGCAGGCTCCCCCGCAGCAATCAAATGTTTGGTAGAACTCCTCGCCAAACTCGTGCTGGAGCAATTTGAAGATTTTGGAGGGGAAACTGGAGCTAATTCGCTTCTGGTTCTGGGCTCTCAGGCTGGAGCTCTGCTGGTTCCGAAGATGAAACTCATTTATTATGTCGGCGAGGAGTTGATCACGGTTCACGGGCGAGGTGGGGGAGAGCACGCCAGATGAGCCCGACGGAGAGGAGTTGCTGTCCAGGGAGAGGGATGAGGCAAGCAGGTTTTTGATGGGGAGAGGTAGCAGGCGGCTTCTCCTCGCTTGGGCATCACTCATCATCATCATTCCCGGACTCGTCCTTGCCATCATCCCGTCAGGATCATCCGTTATTCCGTTGTTAGAAGAACACGGGCTGTGACTAGTGCTGTGGCTCCGACTCCCACCGGTGGTGGTGGTGGTGGTATCCACCCGTATGCTGTTGTTAGAGTCCACGCTAGTAATTTGACAGTCGGCGGCGGGTCCGACACTATTCTGTTGGCCGTAAGTTGGTGTTCCCATGTCACTGTCGTAGTCAAACTCCTCCACCTCCTCATCCCTCCCGCACTCGTCTTGCAGCAGCTGGAACAGTCTTGAGTGGGTTTTGGCACGCTGGTAGCGCAAAGCCCGGCGCTCCGACGCGGATCTCATCTTGACCCCGGAGGTGTTGACCTGCTCCTCCGCCACCTCCGTCGTGGTGGTCTCTAGCTTGGACAGCGAGCTCTCCAGGATGATGTCAGACTTGGGTCGCGGCTTCTTGACCGCCGCCACCTGAGTTTGAGTGCTAGTCGCTGCCCCTGGACTTATGGGACCGCCACCACCGCTTCCTCCTGGTGAGACCTGCTGCTGCTGTTGATGTTCTGCTGTTCGGCCGTGGCCGTGGAGAGTGTCAGTGGAGCTTATTGTTTCGGCAAAATTGCAAGACTCGATGTGCTCTCGGGGAGAGGAGCCGCCACCCATTCCTCTTCTTTCCTTGGCCGCAGCTGCAGCCGTCAGCAGAAATTCCGTTTCGTTCAAATCATTGTCTACGTCGGTATCCACGTCAGAGATCTGTCGGCTGAGATCCGTCATCACCCCCGAGTCGTCTTCGCTGCCCAAGCTTAGGCTTTCGTGGAGGAAGCGCTCAATGCGCCAAAGGAGATTTTCGGCACGGGCGATCCTGTCTCCGATGAGGCAGGTGCAGGAGGATGTGGTACTAATGGAGGAATTATTATGGGCGACCTCCTCGCCATGCCCGACGTGGTGGCACTTATTCGACGACTTGATCCTTTCACCTGCGTCCTCCGTCTGAATCTCCACCGTTCGTTCGACGGACACGGGGATTTGAATGGATTGCTCCACTTCGACTTCGACTGGCTGAGGTGGAGGAGGACTTTCTGCCAGGCTGCTCAAGTGGCTCTCACCGCCACCACCACCACCATCCCCTTTCCCAGCTGTGTTTCCACCGAGTTGTTGTTTGCTTTTATTCTCAGATTTATTATTAGTATCGTGCCGCCCTATTGTTGTGCCACTACTTCGCGAGGATGACTCATCCGAATTTTCATCAGATACGGAGATGGTGGACGAGCCCTGAATTAGTTTTTCCGCCTCCTGATTGGAGGGGAAGAGGAGCGAGGAGGATTTTATCTCTGGAGAAGAGATAGAATAGTCCTCGTTGTCTGTAGTCACGGTCGTGGCGTCAGACGGACAGGAGTGATTCAGGGTTTTCTTCCGCTCTGCTTTTCTCTCAGAAGAGGGTGAAGAAGGGAGACCGGAGGCTTCCAGGCGGGAGCTCCCCGGCAGCCATCCTCCTCCAAATGATTGATAATCGTCTTCGGAACAGCTTTCTCCCGTGTTGTTAGCCCGCTCAGTTTCTGATTGCTTATTCATTTCCATCGAGTCAGAGATGGTTTCAACCCGGTCCTCATTATCATCGCCAATCCTCAAACTTGCACTTTCCTCCACTGTCTTCTCCACCCTAATGTATGATGCAGGCTCGCATTTTTCCTCGTCAGTTTTCTTGCTCACGTCATCCCAATAGGACCACCATGAGGATGCATCTGTGTCATCTGTCTGACAAGGATCAAGAGTCCCGTTCTCCCCTCCACCACCTCCTCCTCCTCCTGAAGTTTTCCTGTGAGTTGTTTGCTGCTCCGTCGTCGTCGACTGCTTCCCTTCGCTGCTAATTTCCTGTTCATTAGTCAACGAGCTCTTTGAAGAAGTTGAAGAGTTTTGCTTTTGGTGGTGGTGGTGGTGGGTTGTTGTTGGGCGAGGTGGTAAGGAGGCTCGATCAGCCCAGCCCGGACCAGGGATAGAGTGCCTTTTGTGATGAGTGTACTTTTTGGTCCGCTCCTTCTTGCCAGAGGAGGACGGCTTAATGCCCGAGTCGGACTCGTAATCTTCGGTAATTTCAAAATTGCTAAACCTCCTCGTCTCAATGGTCCGTGAGCTCTTTTCCCAAAAGTTGAAATCCTTTTCCCATTTGTAGTCAATGCTCTCGTAGGGATCCCACGAGGACTCGTCTTGGTCCCTCTCTTCATCTTCATCTCTCCCATCCTGCAGCATCCCATCTCTCCGCTTTCCAAGAGCTCGGCTAATGTGGGTTGCTGATCTGTCTCGGGCTATGGTCCCCCAAAAATCCACATCTGCTGCTCCGGAGCCGCCGCTCTCATCAACCCCGTCAGCCTCATCATCCTCCTTTCTGTAATCCTCTTTAGAACCTTGATTACTACTAGTTTCCTCCAACTGGGGCGCAGCAACTCCAACTCCCGGAGAGGACGGCTCCTCTGCACCTTTAATTGCTGCCCAGAAATCGATATCAGCAGAGGCGGAGGCGTATGATTCCCCCTGCTCATCATGATGATGACGATGATCCTTCTTTTGTTCAACTTGGATCTTCTCATTATACCCCTCGTCTATCCTTTTCACCGTCTTGGTTTCATCTTCTCGGGAGGACTGCCGGGATAGCGATAAGGTAAAGGATACCACCGGCTCTTCATCCGTATCTCCAGCAACTTTATTCCCACCATCCTCACCATCATCATCATTATGATGATCCGCCGATTTCTGGCGATCCTCTTCAACTTCATTTTTATTATTAGTATGATGCCTGGCCGTTTCCTCCCCTGATGGATTGGTCTCAATCTCGCTGTCCCCCACCATCACAGTTGTGATATCTCGGTAGCTCTTGGTCTTGGTGAAGCAGAGTTTGAGTGGGAGGCGAACCGTGACGGCGGTATCAGCGCCTCCGGCATCTTCATCCTCGTCGTCATCGTCCGTGGAAGAGTCCTCCTCGCTGGAAGATGATGTCTCATCCTCTCGCTTGCTCTCCGTCCCTCTCGTCGCATCAGACTTGTTCTCAATAACACTCACACTTGACAGCTCATCCTCGGACGACTCTTCCGACTCTTCGAGCTCCCCGATTGCGTCATTATTGTGCCGGGGATTGGTGGTGGTGGTGGTGGACGTGGGGTTGAGTAAATTAGTAGAGTTGTTGGTGCTATGTATGCAAGAGTAGTCTAGCTCAGCAGATAAGTTTCGGCTGAAGAGGGATGAGGAGGCTCGGGATTCCGTAATTTCGTCAATGGTACTTAACCTATTTTTCTTGAGGCCGTAATCAAATACTGCAGATTCGGACGACTCTTCAGAATGATATTCCTCGATGCTTAAGCCACCGTTGGTATATTTCCCATTATTCCCTCCGAGGGGAGCCCCATCCGAGTCATCTGCTGAGGAAGGGGTTTCTGGCTCTTCTATTATGGCAGCCCGTCCTCCATAATCATCATCATCGTCATTATCATCATCTGTTCCAGGATCAGTCTTTTCGTCTTCTTCTTCATCCTCTCCTCCATCCTCCTCCGCTTTCTGCTCCCTTCCAGCCTGATGATCATGATCATCATCATTTGCATTTAGCTCACAATTATAATTACCATGAAACTCAAACTTTCTTTGACGACTTTGCTGCTGATGCTGCTGCTCACTCTCTGAAAAATTGTTAGGATTTTGACTAACAAAAGGTTTATTATGGCAAGGGCCAGTCTCACGCTCTATCACTTTCTGCTCATCTGAACAGCAGCTTTCATATTCATCCTCGGAAGAGGAGGAGGATGATGCGTTCTCTCCCTCCTCATCCTCTCCATCCTCGTCCTCGTCGTCGTCATCATCATTATCATTACCGTTTCTTGCCGAGGAGTCCTCCACCACTCCGCCGTTCCACTTATTGCATCCCATCTTCTCATCACCCATCACGCTATCACAGTCATTCCTCTTTTGTCTAGGTATAGGGTTTCCAGGCTTTTGATTACATTCAGTCAACGGGCTAGGAGCTGCTCTACTACTACTACTCATGCTACCACCATCATTATGATTACTGTTATTATTACCCTTAATACTGTCTACACTATTCTGCCGTTCCTCATCAGTTCCAACAAACTCTCCGTCAATTACAATCTTTGGAACATGGCCCTCAAAGGGCATCACCCTACTACTCCTACCATCATCATCATTATTATCCTTATCCTCCCGACTACAATAAACCTCTTCTCCCGCCGCCTGCCCATTCTCGCCGAAACGGGAAGATTTGTCTAAATCTGCTGCTGCAGTTGAGGAGTACTGCTCCTCTGCAGTTGACGAGGAGTCCCCTAAATTATTATTATTATTATAACCCTGCTCATCTCCACCATCACCAGTCATCATGTATTCACCCAAAGAGGAGGGGTAGTCTGAGCCAAAGAGCTCGGGTGGACAATAAGGGTAGTTGGGGTCCCACCCGGGGGGATACTCGTAGCCAGTCATGTCATAGCCCGCCCAATAGCAGGAGGCGTAATACCACCAATAATACCACATGTAAGAGTACGGGTCCCAGCCCTGGTCCATTATATCGGGCCAAGGGTTCTGCTGGGCCGCCGCCCCGTACGGGTCAAAGTTTGAGGAACCACCACCCTCCGACGAGGAAAAGGAGAGGGAGTAGGGGAAGGAGCTCGAGGAGGAGCAGGGACTCAGAGGAGCATTATTCTCTGTGGGACAAGGTGAGGACAACAACGTCGTGTCATCATAACAATCTGCTAACAAGTTTTGCTCTGATGAAGACGCAGACTCTGCGAGAGGAAAAAATAATGAAGACTCATAATACATTATCAACAAAAAAACATCATTAGACAACATTATCTTTTCCGAGAGCCCAACGGCTGCTAAAAAGCGGTTGTTGTAGGCGGGCAGTGTGGAAGATGATTCCAATACAACTGCCATAATATATTATCACGTATATTTTTAGGATGAAAGACTTTTTTTTGGTTTTTTTGCCGTTTTTTTAGAGAGAACCAAAAAATATAATATATTATATGGAGGGAGCGAGAAAAAATGGAAAGCAATGGAAAGAGGTGAAGCAGAAGTGTGCTTTAACTAGCAGAACGGCAAATTATGTGAGCTAGAGTAGAGATAAGATCACTTGAGACTTTTTCCAGAGAAAAAAAAGATGAGAGCTGGAAAATATATACGATTTTGATATATTATATAATATGTATAGTCATATCATCATTATCATTCATGCGGCTTGATTCGACTATACAACTCTTTTTATTTTTCTTCGACTTTGTTTGTGTGGTTGGATGGAATAACGGAGAAAAAGAGTTGAATTAATAATAAATGTGGTATATATATTTTTTTCGGCAAATGAGGATGAGGATTCTCATTAAATTAGCTCACCTGACTGGCCATCGTCAGCAGTCATTGCTTGAAGGATCTTGAATGATCTGGATGGAATATTGCTACCCATGTACTTTTTCGGCTCCTGGACCTTCTGCTCCGACGGAGGAACATTATTGCTCTGGTTGCTGCTCAGCTGGATCTCGACGCTCCCTTGTGACTGCGGCGTGGGAGACTGGGACACTGTTCGAATGGGAATATAATGACACTGTCCGGGTTGTTGTTGCTGAGCTGCTGGGAAACCTGACAGTTGGGAAAATGGGAAAAACTCTCGTTAGAGAAACGAAAAACTGGAAAAAGAGAGAAAGTGTGGGAGAGAGAGAGAACGATGACGCAAAGAAGAAGAAAACTCTTAAAATAAGCGAATCCATCTTGAAAAGAAGAAATAATGTTTTCTCCTTCTTTTATATTTCTAGAAATAGAGCGAAAAAGCGGGTGTACTACGGCGGAAAAGGCGAAAGGAAACGATATACTTATATTATATATATTACGTATTTTTTTACTAATGCAATAATCATTTACTTGGAGGCGGCTGATCTTGAGCACCAGGGCTGGCTGGTAAAGCAGTTTGCAACGCTCTAAATGCTTTTGATGGGATATGACTCCCCATGAATCGAGGCTCGGCGGCCTGATGCAAATATGGCCCGTCATCCACTGTCAACATCCCAAAATCATATATGAGCACAAGGCGTATTTTTGTCATTTTTAAAAAATTCCTTTTTTTTTTCTTTGGTAATGGCGACAGTAAAGTCTGAGCGTGGAATGGGAGGTTGTATCATAATACAATTTTGCATTGTTTCTTTTTGGTTTATAGATTTCAAATTGATGATATGTATTTCATGCAAAATAGTACATAAAAGTATTGAACTGTGTGTAAAATGAAAAAGAAATCACAGTTTCAACCTTGTGACTTGAACAGGCTCATGAGGCTACCATCCCCCTCTGATCGCTGTTGTTCCTGCTCTAAACGCTTGAGCTCTTTGAGGAAAAATAAAGAAGACATATTTTATTCATCAAAAAAATAAATAGGTATCTGAGCCTTTTTGATACGAAAAAAAAGAGCATGGAGAAAGTTCCAGGGAGAAAATAAACGAATTTTTTGTCTACATTCAAAAATAAATATGTGTTTGGATGGAGTTTGGGGTTTCGGTGACATTCTCTGATGCAGTTATTCAATCAATGGAGTTCTTATGAAAGTTGTTCAAGTTTTGGAATTATTTCATTCCGTGTGCACATTGCGTAGGAGATAGAACAGAAGTAAAGACGAGAAGATACGTTTCTAGTCTACGATAAAAGCAGGTGGGGATCTAGGGGGAATAATTCATTCTTATAATTAAGGACAAACATTCTTTTGACAGAAGAATCTGTTTTAGTTACGTGTTACATGGTAGAAAAATAATTATTGTACGGACTAGATGTTAAACATTATGGCATAAAAGGGAAAAAATAGTTATTTCAATGCGGCATTTCTACAGTGGCGGAAAGCTGTGGTGGGAGGTGGTGCGTCGAGGTTCAATCAAAACTTAACCATGAACAGCCTATTCTTACCATTTTCAGCAGCTTGTTGTATAACTCGCATTGCCTTTGACTGGGCGGGCTCGGTTCTCGGACTTTCGCAGCGGACTGTCATTCTACAGGGAAAATAATAATCCCACTCATTTCAAACTTTCTTCAAGCAAATGACTACGGAATGGTAAAAAAACTACCTAATTTAAAGTTTTTTCTTGTTTTTTTTTGTACCTGTCAACTCCTGCAGCAGCCGCCTCCGCAGCTTGTCTTTGATACGCGTCCATTGCATTCTGATTAGAATATAGGCCCATCGGCGAGTTATATGGTGCTGGAGCCACCGCCCGTCGCATTGGATTCATTCCGGGGGTGGTTGGCGTAGAAGGTGTCTGAGCTCTTGGAGGTCTTCCCTCAATCTGTCGTGGGGGAGGAGGATACACAAAAACAAAATAATATTCATGCTAATTAATTGCACTGTTTCAAATGGAACTGCTGCTGACCTTGATTAATTAATTAAAGACGTACCTGAATTGGTATAATCTTGGCTCCTTTCTGTCTCATGACATCTTCCCTTTCAATCTGGATCGGAATGACTCGTCCAAGGTGAGTTGCAGCTTGACTGGGAGTCCGCGACCCTGTCGGAGTCGTTGGTGTTCCAGTCGAGGACGCACTGGACGAAGGTCTGCTGCCATCCCCGCCGCCGCCGCCGACTTGTCTGCCCCCGTCAGCCTGATCCGACTCTCGCTGCATCATGATGGGGATTGTCCTTGCGCCTGGGGGTGCTGCCCATGGAGGCATAAAGTATCCTGGATGGACGTACGGAGGCGAGTCCGCCTGCTGACTTTGCATCCGGTTGTACGAGTTCATCCACGGGACAGGCGCTCTGTTCAGTTGCGGGGTGGACGGGATGGAGGCAGTAAACGGCGTTTGTGGGGTTGCCGCCCCCTGCGCAAACGACTGCGGAGCCCTTGATATGTTGACACCCCCATTGGCCGACGACTGCTGCTGTTGCAACACATTGTCTGTCTTTTGGTCCAGCAGTGGTCCAATGGGCGGGATATAGATTGAACCTATATTTTGGCTGACTGCCTGAGCTTTCGTTTGCCCGGCCGGCCTTGAGCTTGGTGGCACATAGGATGACATGGGGGAGACCGAAGAAGCCGGAGGCGGAGGCGGTGGTGGAGGACTCTGAATTGGTGGGATGTAAATGCAACCAGTGCCCACACCTGTTGCAACCTCTGGAGATTTCCGCCCCAGAGGGCTTTTCCTTAATCTCGTCGTGATTACTGGCTTGGGACTCTGGTCGGGAGTTGCCGCCCACGTACGAATCTAGTGAGGGGACAGGCGACTTTGGCGTTGAAGCTCGGTCCGGGGGCGGTGGCGGGGTTCTCGCGAGATTTGACGGTGGTGGCGGCGGGGACTTTGGGGACATTGGACTGAGTGGCGTTGCAGGTCGGCCCAGCTGCAGCTGTTGCTGTTGAGGCGAGGGTGGCGCGACGACTGGCGAAGTTGGCGGAGAGAGCGCAGACAGGATTGGTGGGCTCACTGGTTTCGTCACTGGAGAAGGCAAGGGAGCAGCAGCAACTGACATGGTTTGCGGTGATGGTGGAGGTGGAGGAGCAACGCTACCATTTGATGCTAAGATTGGTAGCTGTGGTGCTGCTGGTGGTGGTAAGGGTGGTGAGACTACACTTGCTTGAATTACTGGGCTTGCAGGCATCGGTGGTGGCGGAGGAGGTGGTCCGCCGAAATCTGCAGGTTTGTGCTGTTTGTGCAACTGCATGGCGGAGATGCCTCCTTGTGGAAACACAGGAATAGCCATTTGGGGCTGCATGGCGGCGAGGGCAGCAGGTGGTAAATGACATGGAGGTCTCTCTTGCTGATTATTCGAGGAGGGTTTCGGGGTATTAGTCACTCCTTCTGCTAGAGCATTCATCGCGATCCGCTTTGCCATTCGAGGGCTTCGAATCTCTGAGAGATCGATCCCTCCAGGGGTGTATGTAAATGGCTTCTTGTCCTTCATCATGGCACCGGCTAGCGCGGCTGGAGGACCTTTGTCCCTTGGACCGATCTATATTTAATGAAACGTTGTTTTTTTTCGTTTCAATATAATTGACGACGCTGTAAATGCCAGCCCAGGAATACAAAATATTTGAAAAGCATCATTATTACCTCGCTATTTAAGCGGACTGTGGGAAGAGCTCCAGGCATCATTGGAGGGGGTGGTGGAGGTGGCATTGCAGCTGTACAGAAACAAGAATGTGCAATAAATAATACTAATGATATGGTTTAAACCCAATCTGGTTAATTTTTAGTAGCATCAGAAGTGGACTCATACTATTTCCAGCTCCGTTCAAATTTCCAGCTTCCGACGACTGACTCTCGGACGCCGCCGGCACACTTGCGTCACCTCCTCCTCCTTGGGTGCTTCGTTGCCTTCTACAGAAAAGTTAACCATATTAAACACGAAGCTTGCCGAATGTCGAATCTGTTGTTAATTCTACTAAGGGTATTAGATAAAGTTAAAGAAAGGCGTAAAGCTTGGATATTTACACCTACACTCATGTCATTCCATTACCTTTAAGTTTTTACTATAAAATTCTCATTCATTTCATTTTTCATATTTAAGTGTGGAACTAAACCAAACTACCAGGGGATTTCAACAGTCATCAAACATCAGGGAACATAATACTGCGACACACACGTGACCTGTTACATCATGCATGCTTTTTTTAGAACTAATTATCCAAGTAATTGTTTAGATATTAGTTTACCAGGGAATTCAAAACAAATGACTAAATATTCTTGAGAAAATGCATCACGCGTGGCGTATTACGCAACCAGGGACAGAGATTCATACCTTAAGCAAGATTCCATTTCTATTTACGCACTAAACTAATAACTAACAAGAAGCTGCGCCCCTTGGATATTTTTTACCTTTCCCATTACCAAAGTTTCACAAAGCAAATATAAAGTCACTATTGATCTTGACATTGGGTTCCGATAGCAAATCTACATTTTAGCCTTTTTTGCAATATTATTCCAGCACGACATGATACATGACTTCTGGGCCACTCATTCACATAATCATTGATGGTAGAGTCCGTGTGCACCTAAACACGTATAATAACAGAGCGAAAACAAACCAAATTTTTTGTCGGTATCTTCTTTACACAAAGGTTCATGTGCATTCTTTCATTTTTCTTTGGAATATATATTTAATCGTGCTGTGACGCACTGGAACAACTGAGAAGAAGAAGAAGAGCTATACAAATTATCCCTTACATTTCCTGTGCCTATAATCTCTGTAAAAAATCTGACCTATTGTGCGTGCAGAGTGTGTGCACAACCTTCGTGTTCGTGTTGAAATGTTGCACACACACACACACACACACACACACACAACCAATCCATTGTGAATTGCAAGAAGCAATTGAACATAAAAAAATTCATACAATCACAAAAATCTAAAAGCAGGCAGACTCTTTTCCGAACGAACAAGACATTTTGTGATTTGTATCTGCATCTGTTTGGAGTAGGTTGTAAATCTCTCTCTCTCTCTCTCTCTCTGATTCTATCAACATTTTTTGAAGACCAACAAAACGTGGGAAGTGAAAAGTCATGACCTTTCCGCCACTGCTGCTGATTCCTTGCCAATGAGAACTCTTGAGAGCTGTCTGTGAGATTCCTAGCATTTTATTGAGATAACATTACCAATTTTTTTCTTCCTTTAAAGCAGTAGCGAGTAGCGAGCGGTAGCAGCCTTACATCATTTCTTTTAGAGAGACTCGATCGGACCGGGTTGCCCTCCAAACCTGGCAGTTACATACGCTCACGTTTTTATTTTATACAACCATCTCCGTCAAATGTATTTACAGCTTTTAAATTGACGTTCGTTCTTTGAGACAAGGTAGTCCCTTATGAGTGGATATAAGTACGGCGATATGATTCGCAATTTTACGATGAATGAGTAAGCAGTTATTATTGCAGTTGTAGCGTGTGTGTGTGTGTGTGTGTGTGTGTGTGTGGCTGTATGCACCAATGACCATATTTTGCATGAAGATGTCTAATCAGAAGGAACTGATTAATATTCTAGGAACTGAGCCAACATTTTCCTTTCCTTTGGATCGACAGCCCAAGGTCCTCAAAACTTGTGAACCTTTGTGGTTTTCTCAATCAGATTGCAGCACAGCACAGACTTAACCATTGTCTGCCACATGCTATATATTTATGCTATATAACACGCATATATATTATATGCTTTTATTATTATTGTATAAAGGATATTAAATTTAGTTCACACACAACCAACTTGGGAGTTCACATTACAGTCGGCATCATTCATCTCTCATCTTTTGTACCTAAATGGCTCGTGTATTCCTTCCTTCCTCCCCATCATATATATTTTTAAAGGACTTCCTCCTATTTCCTTTGTTTTCTAATATGCCACCACAATGCCAACTCTATTAGGGTTTAAAACCACTAACTCATCTCGCTGCTCCTAGCTCCTGCTCTAAAACTTTGTCTCAGTTTATTTGAAAAAAAAAATGAAAAGGTTTTGTCTTTGTCATTGACTTAGTTGGCTGGGCTAACCAACCGTCTAATATCCCATCGCCCTCATTTGAAGTGTCACATGAAAATACTAATAAGAAATGAGTATGAGGAGAGTCTGCCACACACATTTCCCCATTGTCTCGTGTGGTTCCTCTCCGGTTGTTGGGATCATGATGATCATTGTGTAGGAGAAAACCAAATCTTTTGTTTTCTTGGAACCCTCTCTTCATAAATTAGAAGGAGCAGAAGAAATGCGTCAGAGGGGAAAAACGAATAAGCCGCTATATACTGTACTCTAAATACTACGCTACTAATTTCTTTTACAGTGTTCGAGATTGCAATTGTGGAGATAATAAATGTGCCATTTCAAAATAACTTTCTATTTTGTTTTTTTTTCTTACATAATGATGGACTCAAGTATTGGTCCAACACCCGAGTCTTGAGTGACTTTTGCCGGATCCTTTTTGCTAATAATGTCATTTGCCTCACCGTTATATGTTGTGAGCATGTCACGGTACATGGAATACACTAACTTTCTCACTCGGGGATCCGACGGGTCTAATTTTGGCTTCTCGTTTGGAGTAGTAGTAGCAGTAGTGTTGTTGATGGTGGTAGTAGTAGTACGAGTAGTAGTTTTAGCAGGTTCCATGCGAACTCCGGGTGGCAGTGTGGAACCCGGTGCCGCCACCACTGCTGACGATGCTCCCAGACCCGGCATTTTGTTAGTTTATTAAAATTTTTAGAGGAAAAAAAATCCAAACTGAGCCAGTAATAAAAAATGCACACAAACACACAATTTCTTCTACTTCTTCTTCTTCTTCCTCTTTTGCTTTTAAAAGCTGTTGATGATGATGAGTGAAGATGGGAAGTTGGAGTGAAGGCAAGTGGTGGTGGTAGTATTGGAGAGAGCAATATTTCAGCAAACTGCAGCTGCAAATCTGTCGTCGTTAAAGGAGTAGCCGGAGTTGATGTGGGCTGAGCTCGTTACGTGGTGGAAACCCCCTCTGATGATGTCTTGTCTTGTCTTGTGTCTTGCGGGGTTTTAATCACTTTTTTCCCAAAAAACAGCAACAACAAAACGAACACCACACCTGACTAAATTTTTTTTAATGGGGTAGTAAAAGGTGTTAACTTTTTGGCAAACCAAAAAACCTGGCAATGCAATGCTGGGTGGTAATTGGTAAAAATGGTAAATGTTTAAGGCATATATTAATTTTTTGTAATGCCGTTTACTCACGGCCCGATATAGATGATTAAATCGTGTATGATTAAACGAGTGTGTTTAAAAAAAAGTCTCACCGTTGTGCACTATCTGTTTGGCTTGACACTAGTTAAGGCTACGATTTAAATTAAAAATCATGTAGAATATATCTTTTAAGCCGTTCGTTTCTTTTAATCACGGTGACACTGTCACAAACTGAAACTTATTCGACTGGGATTATTATTATTTGGGAGAAAACAGGTTTGAGTTTGAGAGCACATTTTCAAAGTGGTTATGTTATATTCCCCACTTTTCTTTTTACCATAATCTAATTAGAACGAAGCGAGTCCAATCTCTCAAGTCATTTTTTGTATTAATGCAAGAGGAAATATTATAATAAGTCACACTAGTTCAATCTCGGTATATTTAATCCACCGCGAAAGATTAGATTTCCTAAAAAAAAAATCAGAAAAAAAATCACACACTTATTATATCAATCCACTTTTAGGGAAGACGAAGACACACACACATCCCATCACGCTCTTTAAGTCCACGCGAGAAATGGCAATTGTGTTGCAGGCTGTGATACTGTATGATCTCGGCTCAACGATCAACGAGAAACTAACGATTACCAGATGTTTTAGCAATGAAAACCCACGCATCTTCTATATATTATTTTTTACATATGCCTGCGCGTCAACAACACGGAACACTAACTAAACGCTGACACAGAGTCAGTCAGTCAGTGACTATATAGTTTTTTAGTTTGCTTTTTTAGACTCCATTAATCCTGCACACATATCCATGCAAATTTCCCGAGTTCACTTACATCCTCTCAGCCAAGCCAGCCCAGACGGTTGGTTTTCGCATATATTATGCGAACGAGAGGTAAAACTCGTAAAAAATCCTAAATGATATATATATATATTCTTTTTTGTCTTATTTTCTTTCAAATCTTTATGAATTTTCATCGTTACTTACGAGGACACGCATTTCAGCGTCCTCCCGACAAAATGTTCTGGGATATGATACGAGTCTAGTTTTAAAAAGTTGTGTGTGGCTCAACCCACACCAACGCATAACCCGCTCGCTCTCGCTTCTCAGATACTATCGATATTATTATATTATATTAAATATTATGCAAACTTGTGTGTCATTCATTCAAAATGCGAAACTTGCATTTTCAAAACCTATTCTTTTAGAAAAGGAAGCCTTCGCGGCGATGTAAGTACTTTCAACACTAGGCATTAAACCGTTTAGCGTTTGGATATACCACCACCAAAACGTATATAAACCCGATACGACGAAACGACATGGCATTGACACGGAATCTACGAAAAAAATCTACACATATATATTTTCGCAGTTGAAACACAAACAGACAACTTGTGTAGTATGCTCATCTTTTACACTTACGGGCAAGGATCCTGATATGCTTTCGGAAAAGCTGGCAGTGAACCCAGTCAATACAAGAAAAGTTGAAATTGACAAAAAAAAATCTGATTCTTCTTTCCTGCTGTGCAGTGCAATGCAAAACATAAATATATACACTTTTTCTACGTTTTGTATACTCATACTCACTCACCAAAAGAGTCTGTCTACAAAAATCCACTGTCACGAGAGAAAAAAAACGGACGATATTCTTCCCTGCGCTTGAATGTTGTAGAGAGAGGTGCACACATATCAACAGTCGGTTTTATAAACCAGATTTTTTTTTTACTAAACTCAACTCGGTTCATTCCATTCGACAATAGGAAACAAAAGCGTGAGTTGATATTTCACAAGAGATATTTGCATGTGGCTCTCCGCTACAAATAAATCTCGAGAGGAACTTCAAATATTGCAAATATTCAAATGAACTGGAACTCCCTGCCAGTTATTGTTCTCTACTGGGTTTTTGTGTGCTTGCCCGTTGTCACAGAGTGGTGGTGTTTGGCTCTGAGCGCAAAGGTGAGAGCAAGGTGGTATACAAGTAAACGCAAGTTGCCATAAAAAAAGAGTCGTGAACGAAACATTCAAATGCTAATTTTTTATATGCACTTTTCTTTACCCCTCCAAACCTTATTTTACAATACAACTCAATTAGGCACGCTCAACTTGTGAACTTACTCAGAAAACTGATATAATGCCTCCTTTCCCGTTAAATCTGAGTTAAGCTGATTGGCTTCCAACCCAACTTTTTAAATTTAAAATTACCGTCAAGATAAATGTCTGATAGATCCCAGTCCCATTGTCCATCATTGTAGTATGAACACCACAGCCAAATGAGAAATGCAAAACTGAATCTTACTCGCAGCAACCGCAACCCTAAATCTCGATAAATACGTGGAAAATTGCAACTATTGTAATCGTTGATCAACAAAGACAGAGACTATACCAAATCTCCAATCTCCTCTCCATCGTCGTTTGTCGCAAGAGTGCATGCAGCTAATAAAAAGTAAAAACTCTATCAGGCTGAAGAATCTACATATAAGAACAGCCCCATGCACATTCTTCTTTTTTACCTCTTACCAAAAATGAATTGCATGAAGCATATATGAATCCATTCTATCCATACAAGACATAAAATCACTATCAACTACCATGCCATATCAGCCAAGTTTTTCATAGCGTGATATATAGTGCACAAAACAGTACTCAATATATTGTGTGAAGTACATAGTACGTCCATATTACTGGTACATGATAAAAAAGGAAGAAGGAGAAGAAGACCTTGCCTCTTTAACTTTTACAGTAAAGACAGAGAAAAAAATATGAGAATGGGAATATTTATTGTTTTTATCGAATTTAGACAGCAACTGCAACCCACTTACCGTTATTTACCGCAAGGGATATAAAAATATATAAAACTGGCTAATAATACTTATTTTCCATGGAGGGGATATGAGAATTTGAGAGGTAAGCGAACTTGAAATAACAAAAAATAATAAAAAATCCTTTGACATCATTAGTAAAAAAGATGGCAATATTTTGCGTAAATGGCTGATCAGAGAGTGCAATATGCATAATGAATGACTATCTCTGTTCAACCATTTTGTAAATGGGTTCTCTATATTATATATCGTTGTTCGTATATCGCCTGCCAGCTGGTTTACACAGCTGTGTTTGGCAAAAAAAACGAGTGAGTTTTTGCGAGATCACTTTGTTGTATTATATGTATTTTTATGCAGTTTTACAGTCGCATAAATTCATTACCACGAATAAGAGTATGGCGGAACGTGTCATATTTGGTCTGAGAGTTCTCTCTGTTTTCCCCCTAATTTGTTGCTATAATATGGCGGAGGGATAATGTGCATAAATTTTGTTCCCGTGTGTGGCCAAGTTGACCATACACAGAGACAGTTTCTCGCATTTTGACATGAGGCTCGCTTCTCTCTCTCCCTCTCTCTCGTGTGGAGGAAGTGTGTAAAAAAGGAACGAGTACCACATCATCCCCACAGGACGTGAAACAAAATGCGAAATGAGAATGTATGTAATTTGTGCCGAGATCGAGACACGAAAGACACAGGTTAAGACCACCGGCACCAATTGCAACTTATTTATTAATGACCTTCATCATGCTTACACGATGCTTATCAAAAAAACAACTTGAGAGGACTGCTGAAGACTGACTTTATATAAACTGATTTGGTTGTTGGCTACATATTATGGGCTCACCGTTTTGCTTTTAAGAGAATTGCCTTGTACTGCACTACACACGACGAGCAACATTCAGCAACGGTGCGGACGGACTACCCTTTTTGTCACTGCCAAACCAACTCCAAATTTGGAATTGCTGAATCAACCATTTCAACAAATTTATTGCTTGTTTTATGGCTTGAAAAGACTGAGAGAGAAAAAAAAATAAAGAAGTTTCACTACCGACGACTAGGATCACAGTATCGCTTTGTGTGTGAGACTTATCACGTACACACACTGTTCCACTAATAACCAATAAAACAATACTGTACGTAACGCAGCACTTTAAAAAAACAATTTTAATTACCAGATGGATATTATTATGGATTCCTCGACTCCACTCCACTCCACAACCTTCGCAGTCCAATTGAGCTTCGAAACTAATCCGTCCTCTCCTCTCTATTCTCACTCAACTAGTGCCTAAACAACGATCGAAGGATGATGATGATGTCATTGTTGGTATGTTTATAGGAAGAGGAGGATGAACGCAAACTTATGCTTGCTTACTTTGTTCATCATGTGTCATGATTTTTCTCCTCTAATGTACGTATAATTGGTCATTTAGCAAAGGGGTAATAGCGTAATTGATATGCATGCAAAGCATGATGTGATGATGATGATGATGATACCACTTTTATTCTGAGGAATCCCCAACTCTTGCTTGCTGCAATTGCGGCGGATGAGAATGACAGAGTTCACAAAAGAGATAATAGTATGCTGAAGTAAGCTCATCGCATTGCAAATTGCAACGCAACCAGCATCATACCATACCTAGTCATCCATCGTGTATAGCAGTAACATTCATCAGCAAGTGATGCAATTAGCTGAGCACACCAGCACCCATTGCATTGTGGATTTGCCATTGTAAAGAAGTGGTCCACGTGTAGGTAACTGTGTGTCTGGCTCTGCTGACTGCTGTGAACATTTGTTAGTCCGCTTAAACATTTGCATCTGCTGCCGAACAAAAATGTGCATTTCCACTACATGTCTATGAATCAGATCAGGGCCATTATCCACGCCGCCGCCGACGACGACGACGACACGCAAGAAGTGGATGATGATGTAATGATGATGGACTTTGAAAGCGCATGTAAACTGCACAAGGAGTACTAACTAGTATGTAATGTTAATGTATGCCTTCTTGGAATTTTCCATTAAAAAGAACAATATTTACCCCTGTGCAACAAAGGGATTCCAAGTTGGTGAGAGCGAGAGAGTGGAAGAGAAGAAAGAATTAAGAACAAGTGTTTTCCTCTGTTGCAATCCTATTTTTCTCCAGATTAGTCACGCGGTGGGAGGGAGAAACATTTGGAATGTGATCGTAAAAAGGGTGGTGGTGGTGGTGTTGGTTGCAGAACGGAACCTTTCGGTTCACTACCTTTTCCTTCTCCGTGTGAAAAACAAATTGCGTCATAGTCATAACCGATTTATTTTCTGTTTAGCTACAACGCATTTACGAGATTCTTTTGGATAAAATGAAATAGAAGGATAAGTAGATTTAGTGGGAGTAGCAAGCTTATAGGTTTGAACAGTTTCAGTATTTCGCATTTCTTGTGTCAATCAAGATGCAAAGGTAGTTGTCAAATGTCAAACGATTGTAAATCCCTGTCAGATGTGTGTTTACTTATCAACTAATAAATGACTTTTTCACATTCGATCCCTTCTTCTCGCCTTGACAAGTCGTTCAACCTACTCTTCGAACAGAAAACCTGCAAGAAGATGATGATTGCTCCTTCTTCTTGAGAGTATAAGAGTTTAAAAAAATTATAATAATAGTTAAGCCACAAGTGTACAACTAATCTGTCACAAAACTCGACCGTGCCGTGGTAGTGGTGGAAGAAGCGCCAGGAGTGTGACGTGATGTTTTCTAGATTGAATAGTTTATTTGTATAAAGCACACATGAAGAAGAAGAAATGTGTGAGGAGCAGGAGAGGAGGATGATGTCATCAGAGGGAATCTGATTGAAGCAAAAAAAGTGCACCCGCGACCTCTGAAACTCCTACTGTATTGAGATCATATTCGTATATATATATTTTTTTTTTCATATTTTTTGAGCCGCATCTCGAACCAGAGCAGAGCAGAGTTCCATAGAACCGTTTTCCTTTTTCCCAAATGAAGTAGGCGGGTTGGTATTCGTCCGTAATTTACTCGCATAAAATGAATGTGTGTATCTCTACCTACGTATATTACTGTATCAATGTCGCCACCACTGCCACTACTTTGGTCTCAAACCCAACCTGAGTCACTCTTTTTCCTTTTCAATTTATCCTGTCTTCTAGAGGAGGAAGCAGGCTTAATTTTAAGTATGTGCGAAGGACATTGAGCAAGACGCTGCTCCTCGTTGTTAATTAGGAAAGTACGCGAAGCTGTTGTGTGATACTACTACACAACAGCTAACAGCCAAGTCTGATTAGGAAATGCTGCACAAAATGGGATTCTTCTGATTTCAATTTAGGTGCATTAAGCAAGTATACATTTGTACATTTATTGATGTTTGGGATTTACGATTAGATTGTGTAGTAGTAGTTGTACATTCTTAAGTTGTAGTAAATTTTCTTTGTTAGGAAAAGCAACCACTTCCACAAATGGATACAACAGGAGCAGCAGTTGGGTAAATTAAAGGGGCTATAAATGCATGACATGTTTATTTACGAAATGGTGACATACCTTGAAGTACTCTAAATTGTCCAAAGGTTTGTAGGACACTTGTGACTCACTCTTTATAACACAAACTTCATCCAGTACAAGTACAACACAAACGCAAGTTGCCTAAATTGCACATATTCTTTGCCCTTTGCTAATCCACTAAACAACACCACTGCAATCGACTACGACCTGACTCATCCTTTGTTAACAGTACAGCCGCTAAATTCATTTTCGGCGTTCTCCAGAACAAAATATTTTCAAGTAATTATTGAGCTGCTGCGCCAGAAACAGGGTTTCTCCTGTATCAAAACCGCCGAGTCCCTCGTATTAGTGACCACAATCAATCCCACCTTTGAAAGCGGAGTTATTCCACCTGACTCATTTTTTGTTAACTGGTCAGCCGCTAAATTCATTTTCGGCGTTCTCCAGAACAAAATATTTCCAAGTAATTATTGAGCTGCTGCGCCAGAAACAGGGTTTCTCCTGTATCAAAACCGCCGAGTCCCTCGTATTAGTGACCACAATCAATCCCACCTTTTCCTCTCTACTTTCGAAACCGAAAGGGATTATCTTCACCCATATATTGAAGAGCTCAAATGATATTATGGAAGCTAAGGTTCAACGAACGTTTAATTTCTCACAGACTTTATTATTTTGTTTTTCATCTACGCGGAAAACCAACAACACCTCAACTCAACCCATCTGCAAACTAGCGAGTTTAATTCCAATATGGTTTTTACGACACCGTTAATTGTCCGCAAAATACAAAAAAAAACCAACAACAACAACTTCAACTTCCGAAAGCAAAAAATTCTTCTTGTACGCTAGAGCTATTTAAGTAGTTATTTACTTTGTACAATTATTTTCTGGTCACTCTTGCTCTGAATGCTTTAACAGGAGCACTCACTCACACGGGCTGAATGAAACCATAACTTGGAGTGAGTCAGTAGCGTCAATAGAGCAACCGTAAATTTCAATGGTACACTCACAGACTGCTGCTGCTCCGTGACCGAAATTTCAGACTTGTGTTCAAAAATCTCTCTCTGTCTGTCCTCCTCATCCTCCGGTCCGACGGCTGTGTTTACATACAAAAAACGGAGGAAAGAGAAAGACCTAAGACAATGCTTTTCCCCAAATCATCATATCAGCATCAGCAGCAGCCCATTCAGAGCATTGAACCTTAGACTGCAGGTTGTCTTTCAAGCTGTTTTTTTTTCTATCTCTAAACTAATCTCATCAATATATACAAATCTTCCTTCCTTCCTTTCCCCCGTAGCATCTGCATCTGTCGGAAAATCCCAGATTCTCTGAAAAATTCTCTTCAGTGGAGAGAAAAAAAAGTAATTTACAGGGAGAGAGAGATAGGTTTAATACATAGGTATATATATTTCTTTAAGGAGAACCACAACCAAAACACAAGGAACGACACGGGAACAACAAGTCAGCCCGCTGATAACAAAATGCAACAACTAAAAGCGACAATTTATCTTGTTTAGAATGTAGACAAGCCAACAATGTCTTCCTCTTTTGAGAGATTTTAATTCGAAAACGGCTGCTGCTCCTTCCTCCGTTGCGTTTTGAGGAGGTGAACTCCTCATCGGTGAAAACACAGCAGAACGAACAGACCCTCCCTGCCAACTTCTTGGAATACCTAGGTTTGTTTGCCCATCATGCTCCTAAAAAACCTAATAGTTAAAGATGCAGTAGTTGATGATGATGATGATGATGATTATATGGAGTTGTGGAAATGAACGGAGCCATATGTTCCACCAAGTGATAACGCAAGTGATAACGTTTTGTGTTTTCAAGCCAGCAATCTCTCTTGGGAACTGTCGTAATTGCATTATTGTCATATATGATTAAAATGAATTCCTCGAATTATTTACTGGAACGAAGCTGATTCCTGTGGATTGTGTACACACAACTTCCCGATTCATTGCATCGTAATCGTGTAATCTTTTTTGCAAAACAGAGAAAAAGGTGGGTGCACTCTGAGAAAAAAATCGGATATTTTTTTCTTCTTTGTTTTCAACTTGAACACGGCGAATAGAATACATGCATGCTCCCGTCATGTATTCCCGGTTCGTGGAAGCCGCGGAGCAGAAGTCGAAAGAGAATGGAATCTTACTATACGACTCTCTCTGGCAATTCACAGAAATAATAGACATCGAGACAAATTAAGTGAAAAGCATCAATCAAACAAGCATTTGTTAGGCTAAATCGGAGCAAAAGAGAGAAAAGTTCTGTAGTATTTTTTTGCTTTTATTTTGGAAAGCGAAAAGGATTGGGTTTTATTGTTTTTGTACCTCCAAGGTGCTCCTCCTCCTCCACTACTTTCAGTAGTACTTTCCATGGTGGGGGCACAACACGAAATTCTCTAGTTTGTTATGGATCAGGGAGGGATACTTGTCACAAAATGGGAAAGTTACACAACAGATTTTTTACAGCCGAATCAAAAAAGGGGGAAAATTCATGAAATAACATTAAGAAATATATAGAGAGAGTTTCTTACATACTTATTTCCAGCTGGCTCCTCTCTGGCTCCTCCTTCCCGTTAATTATAAGGAAGAGTTTGATGACCACAAAAGAAATTCAGCGATAACGGTGGGTAGGTGACTGAAAGATCTTGTATGTTGCTCTTGGTATTTGGTTTACGGGTTTAGAGTCTTTGTGTAGTAAGAGTAACAAAACAAAAGAGGGTGGTGTGAAACTTCAAGTGCAACTGCCCATTCTCTCTCCCTCTCTCTCTTTTTTGGTAACTTGGAGAAAAGATTTCAAATGTCCAGCTAAAATGGATCACTAGAATCTTCTTGCCACCCACACGAATTCATTTCCTCCTCACAGCGGAAGGAAAGGAGCACCATATTGAACTAAAACGAAGGAAGAAGATGATGTGATGATGATAACGTGTTTGGAGATGAAATACTCACGTCATGAAAATAATAATAGTTTCAGTTTCAACAGCTAAATAAATTACGTGTGTTCTTTTCAGGTAACTTGTGCGTATTTACAAAAGGCAGATTAATTTGAAGATGATTTTTTTAAAAGAGATATGAGTAGAGGGGTGTTTAAAAAGACTACATGTAAGGCCCTCGAATGCAAAACTCGGATATCGGTCTTGTGAAATCAAAGTCAAGTTTTAGACTGCTGTCTCGTATGATATCGGAAATGACGCTACAGTCCGAGCCCACATACACCAACACACATTATGCACTAGCATTATTAATGCAGAAAAGAAAATTTTTTCAGTGTGAGTTGTAGTTTTTGTCCTCGTCGGTCGTGGCATCATGATATCCTTCAAAAAAGAAAACCACCACCACCATTACGTATAATAGTTTTTAGCATATCGGAGTAGCATTAGCTGAATAAGAGGAGAGAGAGAGAGAGAACAGAACACTGGCTGACGACACGACACGTACGGGGTGGATGGATGGAAGAACCTCTTCTGGAGTACACAGAGGTTCGAAAACTACTGTACAACTGTACATAACTGAATAGATACATAGTTAGTTGGTGAAGATGCATCATCATGAGTGAACTACTGGTATATCACCATAATCCTCCTCTCTGACGATGAGACTTGGCGAACATCTCCGTTTTGCTTTCCATTCGTTTTTTTAGGGCAACGGCCGTCTATGAATTGGATTTTAAAAATAGACAACACCGCTACCACCACCACTACCACACCACTGCTGCTACTTGCTTCGATTCCAAAGTTGCCAATGTTGCAGATACAAGTTAGGATCATCTTCTCTGAGATATTAAATATCAGGGTACCTACTTACTTAGTTGCGACTCTACTATCGTCATTTCAAAAAAGTCGCATCTCCAACTGCATCATATAATGCAGTAGCACACTTGCTCATCTCATCGCACACTTGCCGTTTCACTTGTCTTCCAACCAAAGAAGCTCGGTCGGTCGGGCTATATAAGCTGGAAGATAAGTGATTGTGCACTGATTAGCATCTCAACTTATACGATACGTGGTATATTACTCATGGGCGCAGCTTCAAAGAAATATAAGTTAACACGAAAGGAAAAAAATATGAGCAGTTGGACACAACTGAGCATTTATTTTGTAAAGTACGCGCGTCCATTGACTGGTGGAGTCTCCAACTGTAAATGCCAAAACTGCTCGAAAAACGACTAGCGAGACGAGTTGGAAACGGGGCATGAGCTTCCGACCGACGCATTCATACATTTCAATTGATATTTCTCCTCGAGCCGAGCCGTTTCCAAAACCGGAGAGTAGTAGCGGAGCAGCTCCAAATAAAGTTTTTGGAATATTCATCTTGCGCGACAACATTAGCAAGCCAAATGATTATTCATTCTTTTTGTCCATTAAATCTTATACTATTACTCTTGGAAGAAATTATTGTAGAAGAAATCTTTACACGTATAACACCACTATGCGTTTTTTAAATATATTAACCGGCGCGGAAACATTGCATTGCATCGGAGACAAAATTAAAGGATATATTTTATGATACGTTAGTGAGCACTTTGTGCTTGTCACCCAGCCAAAAAAAAACTTCTTTTTTTCAACTTTTTTTTCACACGGTGACTTGTCTCAAGTTCACTTTTACAAGACGCTATTTAGAAAAAAAAGGAAGAAAAAAGTCAAAGCACGCAAACCCATATATATATTGTCGTTCCCCTGGTCTGTCGTCTATATAATCCCGTTGGCGGAGGAAACTTGATACATAAAAAAAAAGTTTTCAAAACACCGTCTTTCATAATTCATCAAAAATTTGCGGAGGAAAATAGGGATCAATAGATTTCAACCACGAAAAAAAACATTCTTATCCACTTAACTCTACCGGCTAATAATATTTTTTCCCTCATTCAAACATGATGATGAGGAACTAACTCAACTAACTGTTTACTTTACATTCTTTCAGACGGGAGAGATTATGCAGGCAGCGCCAGCCAAACCCTTACAATCCGGAAGTGAATTCTTTATTGAATGATGTGCGTTCGATAACTTTTTCCTCCAATCCTTTGTTGTCATCATCATCAGAGTACAAGCAAGGAAGAGGCAAGCTGAGCATGCATTTGCAAGAAGGAACAATCCTAAACAAAAAGCATTAGACAATTACTACACACAAGCATATGCACTGCAAACAGTTTTGAGATTTCAGACAGATGATGCTCAGTTTTTTTGTCCAATCTGGCCAGAGACTATAGACCATGCCGTCACATTGGTAAATACCTACTTGGAGCGCATCAGTAGTGACGACGATCAGAAATGCTTTTTGTCTGATGTGATGATGCTGATAGAGGAGTAAGAAGTTAAGTAGTTTAAAAAAAAGAAGAAGAAGAAGAAGAGACTTTTGCCCGTTTAATGTTTTGGTAGTTGCGTGTGGCTGCATGCGTACGTAGTACGTACGTAAGTACATACGACCACGGTTGACAACCTCTTCACAATTGGCAATTGCTCGAGTGCCACTGCCACGTATTTTGCGCGCAGCAAAAAGCAATGCTTCCGTTTAGTTTTGACTTCATCTCTCAAGTCATCCAATCCATCTAATCGAAAGCGGTGTGTATTAGAAATCGAGAGTGATGTGATGATACAATCTGATCAGCAGTTGAGGATAGAGACATCTGCGGAAACACGAGAAGACTTGGAGGAGCCAAGAGAGCTTCGCAGGAGGAGCTTCTCAAAGTGTTCACGAGATGCCGAGTTGTTGGTTGCAACTGAACTCATGTCAGCCCTGACAGCATTTTTGTGTGCAATGCAAATGTGATAAAAATGCACACAAAGGGATTTATTGTGCAGTATGAATCACACCGTGATCGCATGATTTTCTTTTTTTTTGAAAGGATCTTCGACGAGTATATACATATATCCCAGCCTGACTGCATTTGTGCAGCTGCATTGTTATCATAATTGTCATGAAATTGTAAAGCACGCGTAGCAGTCAGGGTTTTTATTTTTTGGTTTGACACCATTGCATACTTAAGTTTTACTTTCAGAACAACATGCATGCACAACAAGTGCTACAAGATAATACATAATAATAACAAGCAGTGATTGTTTTCAATGTTTGCACAATTACCCTGCAAAATCGTCAATTAGCAAGTAACAACTTGGAAACTGATTTTCGTTGAACAAGGAACGAACGCCATCAATGAGACTAATTCAACGTTGCTGGCTGTCACCTCGCAGACAGCACTAACTTATTGTACCACAACCAAAACGCAAACGCAAAACGCCGCGTGTCTTACAGTTTTTTTACTGTACTACCACCACCACCAACACCACTTACTTTATTAGAGTTTTTACACGCTACATTTGCACTTTGCACTAGCAGACACAGCGTAATGAGCAATGAGCATAATAGTATTTTATTTTAGCCTCAAGAAAAAAATTTGCGCAGCTTTGCAGAGATTATCGCCACAAAAATTAACGATTCATCGGATTTTTATGTTTCATCGTAAAACATGTAATATATAATATCATATCCCAGTCCACAGTTGTGTGTAAAATTGACCAACGCGCAACGTCATTTATGACTTCATCTCGTGTTCTAATTTTTTCTCCTTCATTTTCACTCTGTTTTTGTCACTTGCTCCTCCACTTGATAAGTGCGCACCTTGTCCATTTTGACAGGTATTGGTCAACACAGTGCGGTTCGCAATAAATTATGCTCATGTGAATGAGGGTCTTACGAAAAGCAAGCAAAAGCAAGAGCCTTGATTGATGTGCAACAGAGTGAGAGAGGGATTTTGGTGGTGGTGATGGTGGCCTTGGTGTTATAATGCCTTGCTAATCGTTGGTTTGTTTTTTCGAAAAAGCTTGTTTATTTGATATTGTAATTAACACTCAACTCTAGTGAGATGTAACAGGCGGCGTTGATTTGATTGCACTTAAAAGTAGTACCTAGTCGGTAGACTCGGCATTTTACTATTTATACCACCCACAACATTCATTATCCATCCAGAGAGTGAGCTTTAGAGGACTTCTGAGCATTTCTGAGTGGAAGATTTTTATTTTGTAGAGAACTGCGTTCTGACTAACTATGCACTGCAGTGATTCATTTTGAATTAAAGTATTAAAACAATAAAGTGTTTCCTGCTTTTTATGCATGCTATGGTAGTGTGAGCAAGCAACCCTGGAAGCATCATCATTGTCAAGCATTTTTTTTCTTCTTCTTTTTTTTCTGCCGATGGGGAAACGATGACGTGGTAATAATTTTCTGTGATTCTGTGGGATCTTGAGCTTCCAGCCAGCCAGCTTCCACCTAGCATCATACAACGTAGGCTAACCTTGAAATTCCGCTTGTGTTTTTCCTAATGTCAGCACTCGTGGAAAAGTTTCCCACACGTGATGAAGGGAAACAATACATGGGAGGTAATAAGTTTCAAAGTCGTCAAAAATAATTAAGAAAAAAAAAATTGAACCCCATATCATGCCTGTAATCCTATATCCTATCCTTATTCTACTTCCCCTAATCGCATCAGCTAATCTGTCGGGATTTTCATACGCAGAATCATTTTATGCGAATAATAATTTTTATACACTGCTCTAAATATTCAGACTACACAATTTTCGCCTTACCCTTGCACCCATTTCAATCTTGTTTTTCCTAATAACCTATTCATCGCCTGGCACTGCTACTGCCAATTACGCCATGCGCGAATGTAGTAAGTTATGCAAGAAGTATTATAAGATTGCTCATTGTCGGCGCATTACGATTTCGGGCAGGCTTCATTGCCTTGCAAAACAAGAGGGCTATACGGACAGGTGCCAGGTGAGCTTAAAACCCTTTTAGGAATTAAGTATTTCTTTGTACGGGGCTCTCTCATCGTAGCGGAGTTTTAATCCCACGTTGGGCTACGTCACACACTTTTACACAAGTTATGCACGAGCACGGAGCGCCTTGGCAGAATAAAAGAATGCGAATGCATTAGTAAACCAAATATCAAACGCTGGTTTTATTGTGGATGGATCTAATATAATAGTGGAAATGCTGGTAATAAAAAATTGCAAGTAGCGCTTTTCACGTTACTCAAAAACTTTTACTGACAATTGTTTTTCCGAATTGAATAGCTCTCATGCCACAACAACCCATTGAAAACCTAAGCTTCCTGACACTTATCAAAGGAGGTAGTTTGCATATTTGATGAGAGTAATAATAGACAAAATGAAAATGGCTAAAAATGTGAAGTTCCTCTCTCTCTCTCTCTGTGAGCGCATAGAGCAGCAGCAGCGAGCACATGCTCAGATCATCTCTATTTTTCAACAGATTACACATCAATAAATTTACAATGGTGATATAATCTCCTCTCATCTCCCTAAAGAATATATAATATAATAATATTCATCTGAGTAATATTATCATATTCAGATTTTGCTCTGTAGAACGAACGAATGTATGTTCTAGAATGTATTCCGAAATTGGCATATATCATCATCATCATCATGATCATCCCATAATATGTAATATTGTTACTCATTCAAATTCAACATAATAATCTGCTTCATAAGTACACACACAGCCACATCTGCGGGTTCTGCACTGCTTCTCACAGACTCCGTTGCGTTCGTAAGTAAAAGAGAGCCTTTTACAATGAGTTTGCCTTTTTTTCACAGCCACCAACAAACTCAAGTAAAGCATACGAAACAAGAACTAACAAAACAACATAACACACTCGCTCGCTCGTCTCGCATCTTTTCAACATTTGCGTTTGAGATGATGATATGATGGTCTCTGAAAGCTGTAAAAGACGAGCTGTTTGTGGCTGCAGCACATTTTAGAGAGAGAGAGAGAGAAGCATCATTCAACATTGTTACTTTCCCTCCCCTCATGGTATGCATGCCGTGTATCTACAACTCCAACAAATGGTACCTACCCACCACCACCACCAACCAACTTTAACAACTTTTGCCTCATGGAAAATGGAAAAAGAAGGATGTAGATGAGTTCACTCACAAAATATCTTCACTCATTTAGTTTGTCAACGGTCACCGACGGAGCTGTACCTTTTGCACAAGTTGTCTTCACACATCCATGTGCTCTCCCTCGAGAGAAAAAATTATATAAAGTTGCCGTTTCAAGTTTGTTAATATAATACATAATATATATTTTTGTAATAAAGTGTGCTGGGAAAAAGAAATAGACGGCTGCACTTGTGAACTTGGATCTCATACAGTTGGAAACATCATATTATTTTTAAGTGATCCGGAAACGTGGTGGTCGTACGGGAAATATACTTATATATTTTTCGTTGATAGCTAAAAGCTAAATTCGGTAAGAGCTCCTAAAATGAGAAAATAATAATTTTGTTATAACTACATGGTATAGAGTAGAGCCCATCAGTCTGAACCGAGAATACTACTTGGTCTCGTCGACGTGTAGACGTAAAATCCTTTTTGAGTAGATTTCCATCAAAGTGCAATTTGACGTGATGATGCAATTTGCAATATCGTTAAAAGGGTATTCCTCGAAGTAATGATGTAGTCGTAGTAGTAAAAAAACACGTTTGTCTTGTAAGAATTACTTTCGCATCCTGAAGGAACGCATAAAATTGAGAATATAGGTTGTAGGGAAAGAAATAATAATTAGCACTCCTCCTCCTCCTCCATATATAAACATTTTATATATATTTTTATTTAGGTTTTGTTGTTAAACGCTCTAGCTCTAGCCCGTTTTGTGCGTTGACGTTGACGTAATATGTCAGCCAGGCACCCCGCCACTAAATCTAAAGAGCTTCCTCATTCTAATCCCATTATATTTTGCTATTGTTCTCCTCGAAATATTTTCCCTGCTAGAAGTGGGTCATACCCAAAAAAAGAAAGAATCCTTCTATCCTCCTGCCTGCCGTCGAGATTAGCTGCAGATACAGATACATATCCCGATATAAGGAGACTCTTGTATGAGCTCTGTGAGCTGTAAGGAATAATAATAATATATGAACCTAGTAAAATCAATGAAACAAAACCTTGAATCACCTTCAGACTCTTATTTTCTCTTAAACATTTTGCTGCAGCAGCAGCAGCAGCTTTTGCCGTTCCTTCTTTCGGTATCACTGCAGCTGGTAATGCCTATTTTGGAGTTGGAGTAGTTGCTCTCGCTCCCAAGTTCTCCATGCTCCACTCACTCACTCTTCTCCTTGTGCACACACATCTGTGGTCCACTTGAGAGCCCAAGAGTTTCCCAATAGCTCCTCATCCTCATCATCATGGATATATAGACAGAGAGAGAGACATACCGTTTCCTACAAGGTTCTTCTGCCTCCATCTGGCACTCATATGCAATGGGAAAAAATATTGTGTGCAACTACACAAGTTTTTTTTTGAGATGTGAACGTGGTCCGCATCATCATGTAGCTTGGCATGTAGGAATAGTAGTAGTAATAATAACCGTCTGGGTTTATGGAAATGAACGACAGCTTTAGCTAGTTTTATTACAGGTTTTTTTCTCTCTTATCCAGCGAAGATAGGGAGCTGAGAAGACGAGATAGGAAAAGAAAACGAGAAAAGATATGGTAGTATATTAGGCTCCTTGTTCTTCTCCTTCTAAATCTCCAGATAAATAGCTTTTTTTCTTGTAGGCACGATCGACCCATTCAAGCAGCAACTCACGTAGCTCGAGAATAAAAATGATTTAGTCGCGTTAAGCACACTGGATGAGTCGTGTTGTGTAGAGTAGAGAACTGGAATGAGGACATAAGTCAAATCATCACATCATAATACTAATAAAAAACAAGTCCAGAGAGGAGAATACATATATTTCTTCACAACAGAAAAAAAAATCTTCTCCGCCTACACAACTCCAAAAAGATTAAAGAAAAAACAAGACTTTCAAGTGTATTTTTTTTCTTCCTTTTTTCGACTTATGCAACTCCAAGGTTTGTGTCATGTGTCATAATAATAACGGCTATATAAGATTTCACTTCTCCCATAATGGCTAAAATCTCTTTTTGCATTTTTTTTTTGACAGAAGAGCAATACCAAATAATACAAAATGATAATCTGGATGTTTGTTGTTAATATTGTTTTTCTAGGTGGAAGAAAAAGCTGTCAGTTTGGATTTTTGAGTGTGAAGTGCAGTGACCTGTTGCTATAAATTGAAGTGTATCACAGCAGCAGTCAAGGATTTGAGAAGGAATCCATCAAAGTTTTATCATCAAGTCTGGTTTATATATCGCGTGAATCAAAATGCCGAATTGTCCAAAGTGCACCAAGCCCGTATACTTTGGTAAGTGTTGATGGCTTTTTTTCTTTCGTTATGTATTTGGTAGTGGTAGTAGAGTGAGTGGTGGTGTATTAAAAAATTCCATCCTGGGATACTAACTATCATCATATGATGATGGCATGCAATGTCATCATTGTAGGCCCCTCCGGCAATTTAAATGTGCATATCGCTAGAAGCCTCGTCCTCCTCCTCCTCCTCGGATTTGACTGTGTATTTAAATGTGCATATCGCTAGAAGCCTCGTCCTCCTCCTCCTCCTCCTCGGATTTGACTGTGCCTCAAATCACTCAAAGGCTGGATGTCTACAGCCGAGAGGGATTTTTTGTGTCGCCTAAATTGGAGGATGTAAACTGAGGCTGAGTTTGAGTAATTATTATGCAACGCACTAGAATTTCGTTCCAGTACAAAAATTAAACTCAACTTGTTGTGGCGTCATTTGTTCATATAGGTTGTTGAGGGAAAAAAAATATCTGCTCATTTTCCCCTTCATTTCGCTCAAGGACATGAGAATACCTAAATGCAAAGGATCTCCTCTTTTATCGTTTGTTTGTTTTCATGGGGGCTTTTTTAATAGCGTTTATAATACTCTTTGGTATTATGAAACATAATACGAGCCGATGCGATGAGAATGAGAGTGAGAGGATGACAGATATACATGCTTTGGGTTGAAGTACATACATGTACGTCACGCGTGTAATACGAGTCAGCGAGATTGGGATTTGAGGCGTAATTATAAATGTCACAAATGAGCACACGCCACATTGCCTTCTACATCACCGAGATTAGTCTCACTGGTCCAGTTTCTGTCAGGAGATTGATTGCAAATAGTGATTTTTTTCGGGATTAGTAGTGCTCGGATTTCTCATGAAATGGCGGAACCTCCATGTAAACACTATATACATACCCCCTGAGTCATTCGCAAACATTAATTAGTGTCAGCAGTCACGTCATACAGAGATTCCACCTGAGGAGTTCCAGAGACTCCAGCGACATGCGACATACGTGTAATTTGACGTGTTGGACGAAAATGAGTATTATTATTATTTGCTGAAAAGGCTGCTCCTGGTTTGTCCTCCCATTGTTCAAACTCCAAACGTGTTGTTAATCAACCAAGCCGAGCTGGGTGTCATCAGAATAAACAAGCAGACATTGTCAAACATTGCAAATGTTGCGATTTTCCCTTTAGGCACCCTACCCCATTTTATGCTCAATATTCTTTTTTGTTATATACACCCTGACAAAGCAGCACATCGACAAAATAGGCAAATGATAGATCTATGACGTAAGTAAATACTACGCCATGAGGCAAAATTTTCATTCGGCTTTATAAATTCTCAACTCTTACAACAAAATAACACTACTCGATCATCATCATCATCATCGATCGAGACTTGACAAAAATATCATATTATCTTTTGGGCAGCAGGAGGAGAAGGAGGTGGGTGTTGGTCGCCAAATCGAAAGGTCTGCCTAGCTAATAGGATCATGGATGTAGTGTCATTATTAGACTCCTGCTCTATAGATCAAAACTATTTACATAATTAAATTACAGTTTGAGTGCTCATTTATCCAAGAAAAAAGGGAGCAAGTGCTTCACGTTCGAAACACGAAACTTGAAAGGATTCCCATTGCGGCATTATATGCTCGATTCGATCGATCCTCTCAGATTCTGCTAACATATTATCAGTCAGTTGACGTGCGTTTGACGTGTGTCATGAGCTATGTTACCTGCGGCTAGTAAAACATAAAATGCAAAAAATAATAACAATCTATATAGGTATATATTACCTATATTGGTCGGATCAGAGTTGCTCATTGCTCATTGATAATGACTCTGTGAAAACCATTCTCCCTCTAACATTTAGAATGTTAATTGGTTATGAATATTACATATTATTATACAAATGTGGCAAGTAGTTATAGACTTTCCATACAGTTCAAACGGGAAAGTGGACTAATTTTTGGCACAAAAAAACTAATTCCGCTCCTCTTCACCAACTCAACAACTCAACCCAATTCTCAAAAACGTGGGGCATATGCATATGCATATGCGTAAAAAAATAAATGTTTTTAAAGTAACCTAAATCCAAAAAGTGTGTGTGTGTGTGTGTGTGAGGCGTGAGGTCAATCCCCTTCTACACCACACATTTTTTTTATTTTGAATTTTATTTTGGCATATGAAAATGTTTTTACCTAAAGTAAATATAAAAAGATCAAATCATTCTTTAATCTCTCCTCAGTCCTACGCGTCGTCATTGTTAATATTATTACATAGTTTCATCCTGTCTGTATTTAAATGGCATCAGTTATCAAATCATCGCAGAGTCACAGTCAAAAGATAAAAGTTACGCATTGACTTTTTTATTTGCATTTTATGAGCCCTTCTTTTTGCTGCTCTTGCCTTTTATTTAAACATGCAAAGATTGCAGATGATTCTGGTTTTTTTGTGTCTTGAAGGAAGTGTGGAAAGGAGTAGGGATGGGCTGGTTTAGCCTCCCCTCCGTAAAAAATTGAACATGGTCATGTATTATCCAATCGTAGACAATAAAGGAGGCTCTGCGGCGTGCGTTGGCGTGCCTTTTGGATGGAATGATGGTGATGGGAAGAAGACGCAAAGACGAGCCTTTGAAGATGTTAAATATTGCACACGGAGATTTAAGCGTTTGAAGAAAGTTGAAGGAGATTGTGTTTTTGCTTTAAAATCGGACTCTGTCAGACAGAGAGAGACAAAGTTTGCATATAAATTTTTGTCGAGTGTGGGGACTGCGGAGGACATTGTGAACGAAGACTAGCGAGCGACGCGACTCCATGTAGAGTTGAAAGCAAGACAATTTTTAATTCAACCTTTATAATAGTCCCATAAAGTGCAATCTTTTTCAGTAATGATGGGCTCTTGACGAGAAAGATCGTGTAGTCGATAATGAGCCGTGCATATACGCCATGCTGGGCGTTAATGACCACACTGATTTCTGTAATTGATTGTCGAGTGTGGAGTGGAGTTGAGTTGGAGGAGCAGGAAGGATAAAAGGTTGAGAAAACTGTGTGCACTCCGCCGCGCCGCTAAATATTTTTTTAAGAAACACGAAAGAAGATGTATTCATAGGTCTGACTAAAGCATTGTTGTACATGTAGTATCCTCACAGTAATCAGTTAAAAGGGATTTTTAAAAAAAATTTAAAACTTTTTTTTTGTCATAAAACATTGGTCTGCCAATTTATTTAACGGTTTGCAAATTAGATTATGATCAGCTTTATTACGAGCATCAACGACTTCCTTCCTCCCTTCCTTTGGCACTTGAGTCGACAAAATACTTGACGCTTGTTTGACCATTTTTTTTAAATAGGTAAATAAATTTTCTTTTTGTTTTTTATTATGTTTGTCTTGGTGTTATATAGCCGAAAGGAAGTCCTCACTGGGCAAGGACTGGCACTCTTCTTGTTTGAGATGTGAGCGATGCAACAAAACGTTGACACCAGGGGGTCACGCAGAACATGATGGAAAGCCATATTGCCACAAGCCATGCTACGCGTATCTCTTTGGACCAACTGGTAAGTCATATTTATGCGAGATGAAGAATCCTTCACCTTTTGGAGCCAATAATGATGATATGATACACATTAAATTACTATCTCGAATCCAATTTTTTTCCATCATTAGAGCGAACTCCCAAGCTTGCCTAACCCGTTTTGCTCTCAAAACTCCGCATTCCCCTCCGCTAGTAAACAAAAATAATAATAATAATATGATAGCGGATGAGAGCTTCAATTTCGTTCTTGTTTTCCTTTCAATATCATTCTTTCTCTCTCTCTCTTTCTAATCGGCATTCTCTATACCAATTTAGTCTCTGATTCTTTTTTCTCTCTCTTTTAAAAAACTTTTTTGTGTCATTCACTTGTAAAGGTCAAACTGAACTGCGACACACCTAGCCATATTTAGAATGACAATTGATTTCTTGTAATTACAACTTAACAATGGATAGCCCCTAATCGTCAATGGAGTATAATAGCTTTAAAAAATGCTAAATGCAAAAGGCGATTGTGAGTTAGACTTGAAAATAACATGGAGCTAGAAAAAAGCAAATAAGCATTTACTGATGATATAACTGTGGCCATCACCATCATCCATATCCCTACTAAAAATGCTTTTGCAAACAACTTTGACTTAATAGTGCGGCCCAAGTTGAAGCGAGTCGAATCACAGCGGTGGTGGACACAGTTTTGCTTAGGCACTGCCCAACTCACTCTGCCTTTATACTTTTCTGAGCTCCGTCCGCACATTTTTTCCCTTTCATTTCGCATTGTTAAAGTGGTTGGTGTGCATGGCATAGAGTGCGTGTGTAATGAACTCAAACAATGCACACAGCCCAACATTATATTACTTATATATTAGTCCATAAAACTAAATGACACTTTAATTATGTGATTGTAGGTTACGGACGTGGTGGAGTTGCTGAGAGCTTCATCTACGACAATACCATCGAGGGAGCTGAGCCGACTGCTCCGCCATTACCAACTCAGCCCCAGCCAACGCCACAAGCCACCAACTGAACGAACACTGAACACACACACACACACACAAAATATATACAAAAATCAACGGCTTCTTCTGCCTGACAAAAATCTGCTTTTTTTGTCAATATTATTATTATTATATATAGAGCTGGATTTTTGGTGGAAAATAAGCAGCAGCCCATCATCCCAATTGTAGCAATTACATGTTTTTTTTCAACCTTATATAATATAAACTTACGTCAAAACACAAAAAGTCTGTAGGTAACAAGAAAAACTAGTAATACTGATGATGAAAGGAATTGTTTTCTAAAGTTTAAAAATGTTGTTTAGCAAGCATAAAAAAGGTTGAGAAAAGTGCTATAATTCCATCTTCTATGTATCGACCTAGAGTTAATTTTAGATTTAATTTAATTAGCGTAATAGTAATGATATAGATTTCGACTAGATTAGATTTGCGTAGATTTAGAAAGAAAGAAAAAAGTATGACTGATCGCATTTTTTCAAAGACATGTTTCGCTACCTGACATTCCTCTCTGCCTCTGTATCTCTCTCTGTCTGTGAGTATCAAAAACTCTGTATTCTGACTAGAAGTTAAAAGAATCGATAGAATATGTACATAATACATAATATTATAGATTACTATTCCTCTCTACTGATGATGAGCTGGCCCAGCTTTTTCGAGGTGAATGATTGCGAGAATTAATTACTAACACAATCACATCAAATCTTCCATATTTTTCGCGACTTCATTTAATATGCAAATGAAGATGGATCCTGTAATATGATAAATAATATGTGTTATAATAATGAATTGCATATTATAATGTCGACCTTTTCCACATTGGTAACAATAACAGAGGCTTTGTTTCCATTTTGGTATTGTGATAATGATTCATTGAAGAAGAGGAGGAGGAGGAGGAGAGTTGGAGTAAAAAAAAACAAGAAACTTTTTTGACGCAGGGTAATTTAATAAAAAAAACTGTTAGAGAGCTGACTTATCGTATCACGACACGGGACATTCCTAAAAAAAACCTAAGCCAATTTGACAATTTCCACCGTTCCCATCCTCTTCTCCTTTTTTTTGTTTTATCTCCACAATATCAATATCATCAAATATAACGAATTGTACAAGTTGTTGAGCATTCCGATAGAGAAATATATACACAAAAGTCTTTAGAAAAACAAAGTGAGTTACAAGCTGATATTTTTTTCCTCTACAATCATTTTTTTGGTTTACAAACGAGCTGAAAACAACGAGCTGCTGCTATTTTAAAAAGAGTGCTAATGTCCACTTGCCGCATACATAATTGATTTTGACATGCATATGCTAATTATCGCTGATTAGTGCAAAAGAGCCACGAACGAACGGACGAAACACACAGTTTAGCCATTTTTGCTTTAAGGAGTTTTCACTTGAGAAATCATTGTTTACATTCTGAAGACAGATTTCCATTTTTTTCGTCTTTCTTTCTTCTTCTTGTCGCCTGTCAATGCATGATGGATGGAAGAGGGTTGTCAAAGGATAACACTCTGCAGCAAGTCCAGCATTTCAAAACTTGCGATGCGAGTACATTGACACATGGAATGTATAATAAGAATTAGAAAGAATTGTGTAATTTACTTTAACAGCTAATTGGCTTTGTCAGATTTGGCAAGTGCTTCTTTCTTACCATGTTGTTGCCCTTCAGCCGTGAAATTATATATTTGTGAAGTAACCTAACTAACCAGCAGCAGCAGAATTGGCCTATCGATCACTAGGTATATATAATATAATAGCAATTGACAGGTTGAAGTTTATCCTTTACGGCTATATAGGCTTTATGAATAGTCATGAACATGATTTCGAAGAAAAAAAAAGTATCTATAATAAGGAGCTAGAACAGAACATAATAATGTGCTTGAAAAAAAACTATATCAATTGTTTCCTGTACCCAAGTGCCAAAAAGTTTGATAACATTAAGAACTTAACTAAAAAAAGCAAGAGATGAAACGAATATGTGCCACACAATATCCAATCCCCGCAATCTTTTTGACAAAATTCATCACACGACTTTTTTTTCATTTCTCCTTACACACATCACATTTTCATATCACATCCTTCGGCCACGTGGTGGTACACAATGAACCTTGTTTTCCTTATACATGAGTGATATAATATTTATGATGGATGAGCTTTGATCGATCGAACAGAGTAAATGTTTTGGAAAATTATTATAACTGCTTTCATTAAAGTGTCGTTGTCAGAGATGGAGGAGCCATTATAGGCGCACTACTACCATTATTGTTTATACAGTACGTTAGGCACACGCTTCGCTTATGTATTGCTTTGCTAGACGACAAGGGGAAGGAAACCCGTTAGGTGGTATAGCCGTATAGTCAATCAATCATGGATTTGAAGTTGATTTTGATTAAGTAGCCACTCCACTGCCAATGACTGCTTTGTCTTGTATTACAAGTTTCATTTCATGTTCTAATAATTACACAAAGGATCAAGTTTGTTTGGGACCCAAATGGGTCTTTCTCCTCTCGAATCGTTCGCACCACGCCACACATGTTAGCCAGCAGTCCATGTTTACAAGGGAAATGTATCGAGATTCGAGATATTTCGTTCGTGAGAAGATGAAAGCTGTGCTGTGCAGCGAGCAGCAGCGGTGCAGCTTTTTTGACTTTGACTTTCAACCAAAACTAACTACCTGTTTATATCTGTAATAATAATTAGTGATTATGCATTCAAACCTGTTGTTATTATGCTGTTGCACTACAGCTAGCTTGTATGTACTTACTTTTTGTGTGTCTAATGGTGCGTGACAGCAGGAGTCACAGGATTCTCGCAGGATGTATACAATGATTCACTACGGACGGACGGATGTATGAGCAATGATATGATGAGCCTAAAATGTGTAGACTTTTATTCATAGCCACCGTTATTGTTACTACTTGATAATTGCGGAACTTGCTGCTCCTGCTTCCACTTTCCTTATCCATTCGGCGGCGACCAACTAACTAGTGTTATAAGAGACGTAGCGACAATATTACTTAATTTTTACATAAATATCCTCATCTCTCTCTCTCTCTCTGTTGTAGTTATCGAATAACTATATATATGCGTAAATAAACAGTTACCTCTATTATTTTCGGGATTAAAGAGTTCAGTTGTTGTTGTTGTACACTCGTGTTGAGAAGTCAATTTTTTGTATCATAATGGGAAACAGAGGGCATGATCAGGTGTAACAATGTTGTTGTTATTTTTTGGCAGCTGGGTGGTGTGGTGGGACACAAGAAGACGCATGATGATGGCTCCTTCCTTTTCCCCATTTCCTGTCGTTGATATATAATGATTTGCTGCTGCTGCTCAAGATAGTGCTTGTTTGACAGAGTCAGAGAATGCAGCTTTGGGTATAACTCTATAGTTGCATCCCCATTAAAACATAATTACTTACCTCTCCCTTTCAATTTCGATTGCGCATCAAGCATCAAGGAGAAAATTATTGACTCGCTCGCTCAACCAGAATAAAGAAACTGTATTATTCATCAAAATCCTTCATTAGCTAGCTCTCATATGAAGAAATCAGATTTTAATTACACAGCTCGCAAACATTGCTCATATAATAACGTACTAGAATTAAATGCTAAATGATTATTTAGTGATTTCTATGATGAATTTTAGAGAGAAAAAAACTTTAACCAGTTTCTCTCAACCAGAAAATGTTGGAATAAATACATCATCACCATCATCAGCATCATCATAATATGCTGACTGTCTGTCTGTGCATGCGTGCATGAAAATGTCTATAACCCGAGTTGGGATTACATTGCATTACAGCCGAGTTTTTGTTTTTTCTTCATTGATAGGACAAAAAATTGGCAACATTCCATGCATTGCACATTTTATATTTACAGGATGATGATAATGATGATGTGCATAAGGTTGTGTGTGGTGAGGCTGATATAGGAGGGCCAACATGTGCCCCGGTTTTCAAGAACGCAGCCTCCCGGAACAAAATCAATAAAGTTGGCTGTTCGCAGTTTTCTTCGAGTCGGGTGGTGTAGGAAAGGCAGGCAGGCAGACAGGCAAGCAAAAGCATGCCCTATATACCACTGCCTGTTTACTGAATAAGAAAATCCCACTTTTTATTCCTTCCTTCCTTCTTTCCCGTGAGAGCCTCCAGCTGAAGAATATTTACAAACACGAAGGATACGCAACTGTATCAAATCCTCCTATCCCCTCAAAGCAATATAAGCGTTTCAAAGCTAGAACTCTCCTGAGATTTGTCCTCCTGTACCCTGTATCATCCCACACAAATGTGATATAACTCACCTGAATTCAGTCGCTACGTACAAATTATTATAGTTAAAAACAAGAAGTCTACTGTTGTAAAGATAACCCGCACTTTGAATTGAGATTGAAATCCTGTTGAAATTACAAACAAGCTGGTCCTTGGGAATTAGAGAGAAGAGATATGGAGGAAGAGTGTGCCAATGCCAACCCATCGCAGAGTATCGTCGTATTCAGTAACCCGTTGGTAATTTTTTTTTTGATTTTTTCAATTTTTGTCTGAATTTTGCGCGAGTTAGGATTCAAATGCTCCTTTCCGGTTATTTTTCCCAGATTCTCGACTCAATTTTCAACCATCTCCCGCTGAGCTCCCTCTGCCACTGCAGACTCGTCAACAGGCTATGGAGCACCACGGGCCTGATTGCAATTCGAAAATCCCTCAAAACCAGACTCCTCCTGTGTGCAGACACAAAGTGCACCAACGAGCTGAAAAAGTTTATCTCCGTGTTCCAGCGGAGCACCGGGGTCATCCCCTATTCCAGAGCTATTCTCATCCTGGACCACTTGCCGTCCGTGAAGAAGGCGGAGCTGGAGCATGAGTACAACGAGGGGGAAATGGAGCTCCTCCTCCAACTCTCCGAATTATTCTCGGACCACTTCCGGGCCCGCCCTCCGGAGCCATACACGGCCCTCTTCAAGGACATTCCGCCCCGCGGGAGAAACGGGGAGACGGTCAAGTCCGCCTGCGAAGTCTTTTCAGACTATGTGGAAAACCTGATTATAAATCTGACGGTTCATCAGGACGACCCGCAAAACGTGGAGTATTGGCTTCGGCACATTTCCTTTGGGAACCTCACCGAGCTCAGCTTCCACATCACGCGCACCAGTCCAGAAGACATTTCCCAGGGCTCTCTGAAAATCGCTTTTAACTCCCTGCCCAACCTCCACACGCTCGGGATACGGAAACTGACGAAAAAGGGAGACCAGATATTGAACGCCATACTGCTCGCGGTGACGAAAAAGGTGCACCTCCAGCGGCTGAGGAATTTGTCCATCGAGGCGTTCACCGACGACAACTCCCACTTGGCCATTCTCCTCCAAACCCAGTTTTACCTGGAGGCCCTCAGCATCATCTACCTGGGCGGGGAGGTGAGGTTCATTGAAAAGATGGAGCTGATCAAGGAGCTGCTCCGGAACGTGTCCTCCACCCTGATCCACCTCTACACCCACCTCCCCCTCTTCTCCAGTGACCAGCGCAACTTTCCCAAGCTGCCAAAGCTGAGGACGCTAAAGATTGAGAAGGTGTACCGGGAATTTTCCTTCAGCCAGTCGCAGCTCTTTGGCTTCGACTTCAACCTCTACTTCCCAGCCATCAAGAGGATCATCTTTAAGGACTACGACCTCTGGAAGAATATGCAGCTGAAGACGTTCCCGCTGAGGGAGGTCATCCCGTGCCCGGAGATTACGGACATTTCCCTGCCCGACTTGTGCTTTGACGCGCCCCTCATGGAGAGATACTTTATGAAGTTTCCGAACCTCGTCAAGCTCTCGATTATCGTGTCCTACGTGAGCAGATACCAGCGGCAGTGCTCCTTTTGCATGGTTTACGCCTTTTTGCCAAAATTGAAGGAGCTTCAACTAAGTTTGTTTGGTAAGCTCAGGCTAATTGTAAACCGCTAATTTCATCAAATTCTCTACACTTTATTTGCCACTTAGGTTTATTGCAATTATCCCGCAAGCCAATTAAAATCTATTGTACAAAGTAGCTGCGGTTAAAAATAAATCAACTAAACGGCAAAAAAATATTACGCATTTCAGAAATGGATTTGCCCATTTACGACCACATGTTTACCGGGATCTCGGAGGAAAAGTGTAAGGCGGTGCTGGCAACAGGGGGAAAAGTGGAAGGGAGCGAGAGGGGACTCTCAATTATTATGCTCAAGGGTAGGATTTTTACGCGGAGGACAATGCTTTTTAAAAAAAATTAAATTAAAATTATCTTCCGAAAACTTGAAAATTTGACGGCTTATGATGATGACGACTTTATCTTCTTCCAGACTTGGAGATTCTGAAGGTGACTTCGCTGCACGGGAAAAAAGTTCTTGGAATTACTGATCTCTCTGTTACATTCGCATTCTTGGAAATGCCGTCCCTTCGCCAGCTGACAATTGGAAGTAGTATGGTATGATTATGACATTTATTTATTAAGAGTTTAGTTCAGCCTTCCAAAATAATTTTGCGTGTGCAAACTCATGACATTTTTAAAAAATTATAAATCTCTATCCAGATTTCGCAAGGTGCAATCAACCAAATGGCCAACAAATTTGATGTGGTGATTCATTCCACGTCATCATCATCATCCGAATGTCCGTTTGGCGACCAGTGTCAAAAACCTGTAGTACCTGAGAACCGTGATGACAATGTTCACGAAACTGGGAGACCTTTCCATGAGTTAGATTACTAACAAATTGTGGGAGTTATTATGCACAACAGAGTCTACATAAATAGTATACAAATATATATATATATTCAAACTAATGTTGAGCTGTTACTGCCTGTTTTATTATTTTAAGCTTTGTACTCTCCTCCACTGTGAGAGTCGTCGTTGGAAAAAAACAGGACTAATATAACGTTGTATTGTACAATCGTAATACCTAATCATCATAATATAATAATCCTAATAATAATAAAATTATACAAACACAAACAATAAATGGAGCATATCGATGATATTGTTGCATTACGAAATTAATACTATTTGTAAGTATATCATATTAACACGTGTGGATATTGTGCGCAGGTACTTGAAACTTCCTTCCTCATAAAACTGCCACCACCTTTTTGTCAATGACTTTTTTGTTTTTTAAAATGTTCTACAATTGCTTCGCTTTCATCCTTTCCATAAGGGACATTGGCGGGCGTCCTCTCTTGAACTCTTCCCACTCGGCCCGCTTCTTTGGGTTCCTCGGACCCCAGGTTGGGTCGGGTCTGAGAGCGCCAAAGAATTTCTGTTGGGAAGAGGAATTACGTAATATGATTTCTTATATTATAAGACGTTCACGTCACCACGTGGAATGTTGAGTGAGTAGCTTCAATTTTCTGGAACTTACGTCTTTCAACGAAGTCGCCGGGATTCTGCTCATGGCCTGGATGGCTCCAGCGGGGAAGGCAATAAGAGCGATTACGGCAAGTCCCCAGCCACACACTAGAAATCCAGTAGACAAATTAAAGTAAATTATTAGCAATTAACCAAAATACGATCGGAGAATCTCATATCGGCCGAATGGGCTAATTAAACAGAAAAACTTACACAAAGCAGCCAGTGGGAAGGCTGCTCCGGTGGGTGAAGCAGGTTCAAGACTATCGGCAAGTGAGTATATCAGGATGATGGTTAGGAAGATGGGGATGAGGAGCCCCCAGCAGATTTTCCAGTACCAGCCCAGTCGAATCTTCAACATGAACTCGATATCGTCCAAGTAGTTGTACACCCCGTAGATCCACGCAATTCCGATAACCTCGAGGACGGAAGTGGTGTAAATGACAAAGCCTCCTCCAAAGAAATCCACAAGTTCTACCATAAACTCTCCTCCCTAAAAACAGAGAGAAGCAAGGGAAAATTAATCAATCAATCAATCAACCACATTTGCTCATCTTCAAAAGTAGAATAAAATCCCACTCTATTATCGTGCGTGCTACTTACGGGCGTTGTGTAAATGATTCCAATCCCAAATCCGATTATAGAGACGACCACCGTCACGTGCCACCTGACAAGCTTGGGGAATTTATCACAGAAAATGGTAATGATGGCACCAGCATCCGCAACAGAGCTACCCAGTCCGAGGGTGAACAACATCAGAAAGAAGAGAACGGCGAACAGCTGGAATTTACAACCGTTTAGTTAAAAACTAGTAATGACTAAATGTATGAAAACATCAGATTGCCGGCTTCAAGCAAGGGTAGTATGTAAACTAAATACCTGTGGAACCCAGTCAAACTTGGCGATAGCATCGGGATAGGATATAAAAGCAAGCCCGGTTCCAGCCCGAACGACTTCCTCTATCGGTTTGCCTAACTCATCGGCTAAATTTCCAAGCACGGCAAAAATGGTAAATCCAGCCAAAAGACTAGTAAACGTGTCCATAAAGGAGACAATCCAAGCATCCCTGTAAAAAACGGCATGGCCAAATTACGCAAGAATAATTAATAATTGGTGGTGGCCATCACTGCGACGAACTTCCTTGATTGATTGAAGGCCATTCAATTTCCCATTTTGTCGCAGTAATCAATTCGGAAGGGATGAAGCTATAACCCAATAGCAATAGCAGCAGAGCAGAGCAGACTCTGTCTGCGACAACGTGTGACAACTGACACATTTCATGTTCAACATAACATACCGATAAATGTTGTGGTCAAAATTGTTGTAAGAGCTGAACATGATGATGGAGCCGAATCCAGTGTTTAGCGAAAAGAAGCACTGGCCGACAGCCGCATACCACACCTGGGCAATAAAATACACATATTATATAATACACGCGTGTGTAATGTGTGATTAAGAGCGTTGCTCTTTCATTCTTGACATTCAGTTCAGCGCTCAACGCTTTTTTATTTAAATATATAATACCTTGGGCTCCAACAGCTTTTCAAAGTCGGGCTCGACAAAATACTTAATTCCTTCCCATGCCCCTTTCAGGGTTAGTCCTCGAACGAGAAGGATGAGCATGACCACATATGGAAAGATTGCTGAGGAAATTGCACAACAAAGGAAAAAAATGTAGAAAAAAAAGTGTTGTCTTGTGATAGTCATGTCATGCTTCATGTGAGATACATCAGATTTATCACGTCCTGGTTTGCGTTATTGGTTTACCTGTAAAATAGGCAACCTTGCCGGAACTCTGCACACCGCGGATCAAACTGCCAAAAATTAGAACCCATGAGAAGAAGAGACAAAGGACGAGCTTCCAGTCCGGCTTTCCAAGTCCATTATCAATATCATGGGACGCTTTAATTACCTCATTCCTAGAATTGGATGGAGCAAAAAAAAGAATGATTTGTCAGATGATGATGATAAGTCATTATCATCACAATTTACCTACCACCCGCTGCAAACCATGTTGATGATGTACAGCTTCATATTAGTTCATATCAATAAAATGATGACTTACACGTAGAACATTTCAGGAACGGACTGGGATGCATTCACGCAAGTGCCATTGGTTGCCCACTCCTCGTCGCAATTAGACCAGGGCAAATTCTTTTGAAATGAAGCGACAAAGTAATATACCGTTAATCCCATGATGGATACGTAGTACGTCAAGACAGCCATTGTGGCTATCATGGAGCCGTATCCCACACCTGAAGGAAGTCAAATAATCAAATATTTTCATAACAGTTCTGAGTTCCTGTTTGCTACAAATAACAGTTTTGCAGACATTACTAGTTTTTTTTTACCTTTGAAAAATGGATTCAGCTTCCAGCATTTAATCTGACTGAAAGAGCAAAACTGGCCGAGGGTCAGTTCAAGGAAGTAAATGGGCCTTCCAATAAACACTAAAACTAGCAAATACGGGATTAAGAAGGCACCTGGAGAAAAAAACAAAAACAAAATAATTATATAAAAATCAAACTTCAATGACAAGATAACCTCCCTGCCCACTTAAATAAATAAATGCATATTGTAATTATGATTATTATTATTATTATTTAAAGAGCTGTGCTGTATGTGTGTATGCACCAACCTCCTCCATTTTCGTACGCGGTTACTGGAAATCGCCATACATTCCCGAGACCCACGCTCATTGATATACCTGTGCATATAAAAATTCAAGTCACGATTTTACACAATCTTTTTTTAAAAAAAAAGTTCATCCAGGATTTTTTTTTCAATAAATAATTCTCTATCTCTTGTCTCATGATAAGGGCGATACGTACATGACATGAGAAATTCCCACTTGCTATCCCATTGCATTCGCTCCGGGACCCCCTGAGATTCGACATCTGCCTGCTCCTCTTTTTCCTACAAATAAATATTGATTTTAAAGTGTTATCCATTGCTAAAACTGCATTGCACGGTAATTGCATGTTTCTGTGTCAAATAAAACTGGTTGGTCAAGCTAGTTTTAATAGCATTTATGTATATATATATACTTTGACTGCATTGTTGTTTTCTGACGATACGGACGACCGTCCAATTTCTGGCAATGGGAGACTCACGCCTTTGTCTTTGTACGGGGGTGGACGCTCTGGCTCAAACCCTTCATTTTCATATCCTCCTGATGACTGTACGAGCAAAATGAAAAATGTGAGAGATATGCTGATGCGAAAATAAATACCTTTCCAAAATGGGAAAAAATATATGTATGCATGTAAACAATATTTAATAACTCTTCCACTCTGCGTACCATTCTCACGAGAGACGACTGGCAACGAATTAATAGTAATTGTAGAGGGGAACGAAAAACCGGAAATAATTTGCGTAATAGTCAATAACCATAATCGAGTGTAAACGAGTCTCAAGAAAAACTCTCACAAGAGGACGCACAGTTGTAGTAAAAAAGTGTTTTAAAGTTGGAGGAATGACACTGAAAACAGTCGGAACTGTGAGGTGTCGAAAAGGGTTAAAAACTGTGTAATAATGGATTGATGGATGGATGGATGAATGCTCTCAGGAAAAATCCTCGAAACTGTCCTTCGCTCGCTCAGGAATGCTACGGAGTGGGCTTACCAACTCCCAAGTCAGGTTTATTTAAGAGCTGTGCACTTGCAGTAGTTGTAGTAAGCAAGCAAGTTGTATAGTACTCAGCCAATCACACTATCACACTCTGATTTCATTGTGCAGCAGAAGCACTACCACCTCAGATGAAATGGAATTTAAACCCAAGGGAAACAAAAAAAAGGTATTCAGATTCAGACGACTCAATGAGCTTATTGCAAAAAATACTTGATATTGCGTGGTGGCGATTAGAAAGGTTCATGGATGATAGCGTAGCAGCGCAGCGCATAGTAGTCTTTTGGAGTAATTAAGTTCTTTTATCATCAAAGATAAGCTCCGAAAGAGACAAAATATAATAATTATTAAACGTACTGCAGTTTAGTTAGACTCTTTACGCGAAAGTCAGATTGGCAATAACTCACATTCTCCGAAATTCAATAACACAGGTGCCGGATCCAAATAACACACTGGCGCTTATTGTATTGACGAAGGATATTAGGTATTATTATTCATCTGCAAAATGGCTCAAATTTTATTCACATCCTCTTTTAATTACTAGTGTCACATTTCCATAATGGGATGCGCTTCTCATATACACTTATTTCACTCGGCAAAAACCTTGGCTAAGTCAATGGCTTTTTCCTTAAGTATTTATAGAGAAAACCTGGCTAGGTTGACATTGAACTGTCAACAACCAGGTAACACATTAGGCATTTGTGCGGAAAGGAGCAGAAGGTATATATATTGTCACAGGAATACTCACACAACTCAAGTCAGACTTAAACTGAGCAGCAAGCAACCCCTGGAAAATTTATTATTATCTTTTCAGAACGCGAACTGAGCTGAGAGATCCCAAAACACACTGCACTACACTGCCTGCGCGCACACACGGTTTAGGTATTTTATTTTTGTTTACAGGTCCTCCCCGTCCACCATAAAACAACCCGTTCACATGCTCGAACGAAACGAACTATCACGACTAATTTTGCTCATCGCCTCGCTTGTTACAAGAATTTTTATTTTAGCGTGAGTTTCTCCGTAAGCTATGCCCTTCGGCAAAAATGGACAATACTAAATGAAGGATTACCTACTGCTGCATCGCACCAACTCGATCCCCACAAACCACTCTTGTTGTTTTTGAAAGGGAAAAATAGCAACACACACGTTGTTATTTTTGTTGATATATTCTTACAACTCTCGTCCTACATCTACGAGGATTCTTCAGTGAATGCTCGTAGTTTGCAGGACAGCATCAGCCTTTTCAGTACTCTTTTTTGAGTGAGTGAGTGAGTGATTGAATGAGACGCGAGCTGTTTGCTTTAGCAGGTACCGTTGGGAATTTGTGGGGATATAGGAAAAATACAAAAAAAATGCAGCAGCACACACACACCTTATCATGCTATGCTGCTGTATACATTCTTTCATTGTTAGCTACAGGTTGCATTTTGCAACTTTGCATCCTTCATTCATGCCTGCGGATGAATTTATTGGGAAGAATAAAAAAATCCTAGTAGATAATATGCTATCATTTTCAGCCAAACAAGATGGAATGGGTAGCTTTAGCTTTAGCATGCTATGCACATGTGAAAAAGGTGTAAGCATTGATTGAGGATACAAGTATATTTGGTGTTTAATTAGTATTCGAGCATTATTCACTCTCTCATCTTTGATGGATAATGCATTTCATTATTATTAGACTTGATGTGTTAGATCACTTTAAAATAAATTATGAGGCAGGAAAGGGATTTTGCTTGATGTGCAGGTGGATTGATGAATATTTTTGATGAACGCGTTAAATAAACATCATCAGCCAAAAACAGCTATACGGATATATGATGATAATACCACAAGGTACCTATGTATCAAACTATCATCTGTGATACTGCGATAGATGATGTAGTGATAATTTTTAGGTATGCGACACAACCAGACACGGATTCTCCTCGTACTGCTTTCATGTGGAAAAATTTGCTTGCTTTAATTTACAGATTATTTTTTGCAGTAGTAGCTAGCTGCTCGTGTGCTGTAGTGGACCTCACCTCTGTATCAGGTGCAAGTCTGTGTGTAATTGTAAAGTGCTTTTTTGGGGTGACATGCAGTGTGTAGTCTGATAAAAAGGTTGCTGAAACATGTCATGTATAATATTTCTCGTGTACGTCAGTCAATGTGCATCTGACATATCAGGTGTTTGACAGCAGCCGCGGTTGCTTGCTGGCTCTACAATGAAACAACTACTCTTGCTTGCTACTCCCGATTGCATTGTGAGCCAGACCAATAATAACGCTATTATAATAATAGTATCACATTGTAATATTAATAATCCTGTTCATCATCAGATAGGAAATCACGGGGAACTGGGAACATAAACCACATTAAATCATCATGATCGATGATGTTCCGTCGCATTTATCCAATGATTACAAGCACATGTTTCGCCCTTTCGCACATGGTAATGAAGTTCTGAAGATCATGACATATTTGCTGTGCCAAAATCTATTCAAAATTTCATCATTTTTTCCCAATAAGCAGAGGATTCCGAAGGTTTTACTTATCACAAATCACAATGCGTACTTAATAAGTCGACATTCCACTGCAAGAGTATATTATATCCAGTGAAAATGCGTAAATAGGTATGCTGGATATACCTATCATCCATCGTCACCCTCATCATTGTTCATCAATTATTCATGTTTTGAATTAATTCATGTCTAGGACTTTGGCTGATTATGGTTGGAAGCATAAAGCCGCCCTCCTGGCAAAAAGGTGAAGTTCATGTAATATTGCTGCTGCTGCTGCATGGTGGCATTGGCATAATCAGATAAACAAAAAATCAAATGAACCAACTAAACCAAATTAAATAGTAGTGCTTCGTGATTGTGATTCATTTCATCAAACCAGAAACCAGTAGGAATTAGTTGTGACAAGTATTGTTCAGCCTGATTCCTGTTTCTAATCTAAATGGCACAGCATCCGAGGTTTCAAAATAAATGAAGTCATTTCTCTGATGCCTAAAAAAATATGCCAGTTTTATTTTTACACTTACCTACTTACATCGCGGGGAGGATCACATGGATTTGGATGTGTTCATGTCAAAATGACAGGATTTTAAAATCTAGCTAGAAAATAAATCTCTGTCATGAACAAAATAGGATGGAAATGGAATTGTAATTAAATAAAACATGACAACATTGTATAATATTATCCTGAGCCATGGATTTGTGTATGAAGTATAAAGGTATTGTCGTCCTTCACCTTTGTTCCTTTAGATGACTAACATAATTTTGTGCTTTTGTAAGTGCATTTTTTACACAAATATGATAGCAACTTGTATTGATAGTCCTACTAACTCACCACGATCGCACGAGTACCACAACCCAACCCCCTGAACCGCCTTTTGACTTTTTTTCCATTTTAATTGATTTGATGTTGTCTCTGCTAATTGAGATAGAGAATCAAGTGATCTTGACTGGATTTATTTTTTGCTGAAAAATATACCATCCTCATTTCATCTCTTTTTTTTAAAAGTTATCTGAAACAATTCGTCTGCAAAGAGCAATTGACCCATTGTACTTTTCAGTAGAGGGCATGGACCATCACGTTCACAATCGTTCTAAGACGACATGCGTGTCTATAGTCTATCCAGTATGAACCGCCATCAACCAACCAACCTGCCATTCTAAGACTATTGAGTATGCTCATAATTTTTTCAAACGTCGTTCCATTTCAAAAAATGGTAAACATGGGTTAGTTTGCGTAGCACTATTAGCCGGGCCTTTTAGTACACAAAAATTGGATACAAAAATAGTAGAATTGCATTTAAAGAAAGGCGGAACGAAACGAACTAGTTTGTTCATAATTAATTGGTTATATTTACCATTAGCCCATGTTCTTTGTTGTATCATCATCATCGTCATCCTCCTCAAACTGTCCGTGAAGCTTTTCATGCACTGTCGTGTTTCATGTTTCTCTGCTACACGAAATCTGTGGGAAAACCTTGCTGATTTTCAGTTTAATTGTTTACATCCCCATTGGACGCGTGCAGCAGAGCGTGGCAGAGGTATTCTGTGAATTTCCCTTGTCCAATAAAATGTATTTTTTTGCTTACATAATTCCCTACCATTTCCAATCCCATTCTTCGTTGGGATTTATTAATAAATAATGTGGGCTTTTGCAATTTCCTTTCTGGCCATCGTTTTCAGTGCCGCTGCGCTTAACATGCAAATACGTAATGCATATTTGGACCTAATGATTGATTGAGTTTTCATCGTCCACTTCATTTAACACCTTCATTTGCATAAATGGCAAATACGTGGTAAATGTATGGGCTGATTGAGACTGTTTGCGCTTGTACCGTACCACCACCAAGCTCAGTCAGTTCTTTCATTTTTTCAGCCAACCCAACGTCAGCTATCCGAGAACAGCTCTATTACAACCAAGCAACGCAGGAGAGTATGTGGTTCAAGGGAACCGTTGAAGGTGGTTTGCGCCCAACACGACGAGTAGAAAGGAGTTTGTTGACGTCAAGCCACCAGCAGCATCGCAGCGGACTGTCGAACTACGTAGAAACAATAATAATTTTCGTAATTATGGGATATCAACTAAATGCTATCTGTGACAAGCTGGTCAAGTGGCATTGTACACCGAACCAATTAAAAAGCCTTCTCTCCTCCTCTGTGACAATTTTCCTTTTTGTTTCTGCATGTATAAGTTATGTAAAAAAAAATGCTTCGGATTGGATATACATAGGTGCGTAAACATAATATACCTTATATATCTACTGTCTACTTACATATTTGTCAACGCCAATTTCAAAACCTTTGCATACTAGAACCCACAGTGAAATTTAGAAAAAGGAATAATGGCGTCCTGGCAAAATATGTACTGCTAATTTATAGTAGGTAGTCACAAAAGTCACACTTTGTCGCTACCATCATCACTGGCCTTACTGGAGCAGTTTATTTTACTTCTTTATACATACACAAAGCCAACCACCTGAACCACCTATAATTGCACCTACGTTTCTTTCGTACACAGAGGTTAAACTGTAATGTATACATGGGCGTGGCCATCCATCACCCGTTATCTGGAAAGTAAACATGATGAGTACAGATGAGAAAAAAATGCTTGTAAAGGCTACTCTTCATTGATAAACGCTTGTTATACAAAAATCACAGTGGCTGCTGCTGCACTCTGCTCCTCGGATTTACGGCTTACTGCGAAATGCACATAAAAAAATTAAACTGTGTCAAAACTTGGTTGCATTATAGTGTCAGGGTTTGTTATTGTGAGCACGTTATTTGACTAATGATTAAAAAAAATGTGCATACATTTCATTTCACCACATCATCAACATCCACGCTTATTGTGATTTTGATAAAGTGATCCACATCCAAAACACAATTCGTAGAAATCATCGTGCTAGGTGATTCACTCACAACCAGAGAGTTTGGAAAACGTGTCAATTGCAAAGAAGAAAAGAGTAATTTAAAATGTCGGGATTGCTGGAAGCCAGTGTAACGTGTAAACTGTACGAAGATCTTATTAGAAAATGCAACGAGCAAATCTCTCACAAAACCCTGTCACCCCTGAGGGAGGAGGGGGGCGACGACGACGATGAGGTGGACGGGGATATCAACATCAATAGCGACGCTCTGGATAAATCCAGATTCCAGGATTTGTCCCGCAGGATTACGCACTGCTCCGATACAGACTTTCTTACAGCTTTGAGGTAAGGCCTATACCATACCAAACAATTCCGAGTGCTCAGATAAGAAAATTGACGGATCTGTTTAGTACCTATGTGCGACTGATACATTATTATTTTTTTAAACAGGACTGAGCTCCAGCGACAACTGGATTTCCACAGAAAGCGCACGCAGCAATTGACAAATATCAAGGTTATCAGGGCAGGTCGCCCCCAAACGTACTTTAGGACTGAATATGCCGGCGTAATAAAATACTTTCATTATGATGGCGAGAATGTGGCTCGGGAAATTGAAATGATGAAAAATCGCCCCCCTGAAATGTACATTGCAGGTTGGAGCTTTCACATTAAATGGGATAAATTGGCGAGAGAAAAAGTTTACCAAAGTCAACAGAATATTAATTTAAACAAGTGCCGCGGTGCGGTTCCTTCTTAGTGGCAATGTACACACGATTTGGCTGCAAATTCAGTATGTCGAACCCGCGTACCCTTGACCGCATCCTAGGATCCAAGCAGCTGTAGCTCAACTTGAAACAGTACACATTAGCACACCCCAACCTTCTGTCAAATAGTATGCCCCTAAATTATACACCCTGTTACCACAAATGTACCACAATCTTATCCCCCCAATGCCCTAAAGCCAAGAGAGAGCTCAATGTACTTC